>DWHP01007266.1:0-11030 GCA_018247895.1 Parnassius honrathi
ACAATTATAAGTAGGATAATTACCTTACCGTACATAATAGAACATTATTAAACTTAAAATCGCGTATTTATTGCTTAAAACATTTGCATCACGGAATAAATATTAGATTGCACGCTGCCATAATAAACATACACTTGTGTTAATATGGAGTAGATTGCAATGATGGCGATAACATGAAACTCCTACTAGAATAACACAAAAAATGTTACGTTATAGTGATATTAAAATCCACTGTTATGAAAATCTTTATACACAAAAGTAACAAATAAAGTACCTTTCAATTTACAACTGCAACCAACTTCAAACAAAGAAGGCGGGTTGTCACCCACGAGGCCTTATACGGAGTTTCCTATTTATAAAAAAAGCGCAAAGCAACAGTAAATAATAAATATTAGCCTCTTAGCCTGTAAATATAGTGACGGATAATTTTGGCGACGCACGGTGCTGACACCTTTTGGCAAGACGCTGACTTACTGCACTGACATAAAAGTTTTGTCACATAACTGTAATTATACTTGTGGAAGGTAGGGTCATCACTTTCCTACGCATTTTTAATTTTAGAAATAAGCTGGTTGTTGATTGTGAAGTAGATTGCATGATTATCTGTGATTCGAACATACAATTCAGCAGACGAGGGGTAACTTCGTGCACAGGTTATTTACACAGATTACAGCAATTGTTTTGATCGTATTAATCATCGTGTTGTTATACAAAAGCTGTTAGTTGTTGGAACACATGAACTTGTATAGATGGTTTTGTTCGTATATAGAGAACGAAAACATCAGTAGAGACGAATGCATCTAAGTAGTCAGGATTTACCTATCCAGTCGTCAAAACATACATAGATTGTTAAGTTTTATCCTTTTCTTGTGTATTGCGTCGTTGAAAATACGTGTAAGATATTTTCTAAAAGGTTTCAACCCAAATACAAAATTACGTTAATCTCGCAATAAGTCCTTAGTATTTATAACGGTTCTGCAATTTGTGGCACCGCGTCCTCAGCCGTAGCATTTTATTCTGAAGAGGGAACAGCCTCACGTCGTATTATGTATGTATTATGTTATTATTATTATTATTATTTTAACCAGAATATGGGCATCAGCGCAACAAGAACTAAACAATATAAAACCTACGGTTGCCAAGTGTGGTTACTATGGCAAACAGCGCCCCAAATTGGACAATCTAAGAGGGATGCCTATGCTCAGCAGTGGACTCACCATAGGTTGTAACGATATAATGAAATATGTCGTGTGGTGGTGGAATGAGATAGTTACACCAGAATATCTGGTGGGTGTTATTAGAATGACATAAAAACTAATAGCTCCCGATGAGTGGCGGTATAACCGTCTCATAAAATACACCAGATGTAAAAATACACTGACATAAATAGTATAATTATTTTATACACAATAATAATACTGTTACTATTGTCGTTGCAGCCTATTAAAGTCCACTGATGAACATAGGTCGCCCCTATAGATTGCCTTGTTGGGGAATATTTGCCATTGACACGTTTGTCAAGCGGCTCGGCAATCACAGCGGCAGTGTCTTCCTCATAACTAATAATAATAATTTAGTAGTGTTAAAAAACCCACTTTTCAATAAGTCTAAATTGTTTACTACACATTGTGAGAAAGATAAACCGTGTTTAACGGAATTCGGTACATTTTTTACGTGGTAGAGCCACGCTACAGCTATATCATAGTTGTGGCAGGAATAGGTCGGCTCAACCGGGGCAGGACCACGCCCTCACAAAATACCGGCGTAAAATAGCAGTGTAATGCTGCTGTGTTTCATATGGTGAGTGTAGAGAACCGAAGACCCTTTTTACTGTAATTGAGGCATTCCATCTTATTCCTCAGGAGTGACAACACATTTGCATTTTGATCCATGATTGAGAATAAATGTATATGTCCATGGACCACGGCATCCACTAAACATCAGGTGGACTGTGTGTTCGTTTGTCACCCAATTCTATAAGAAAATACCATTTTATTTTACTACATACAGTTTTATCTGATTTTATGCTCAGCAGTAAATAACTTGCTTCGCTAAAGTTGTAGTGTCCGACACGGTATAAGTTTGTATTAAATTAGAGTTTCAGATGTTTTAGACACTGACAAGAATAGAAAAAAAAATATTTTCAAAAAATCGGCTTAATGCTAGTAAGGTTGGTAGATACCTATGTGCTCATATAACATAGAATTCAAGGTTAATAACTGAAAAGCTGTTTTTTAATAACACTTTAGAGGCTAACTAACCTAACAGTACACCTGATCGTAATGGGCTACTACAGCCTACGGGCAGCTGCAACCAACTTCAAACGAACAAGGCTACATATACGTCGTCACCTCTGTGGAATAAAATGAAGTGCCTCACAGCTTATAGCCATATTGGTTCTCTAAACCTTTCCGAGTGGAACACAGCAGTGCAAGTACAGATACCTACTGCTTGATTTAGATAAACTCCGTTGCCGAAACGGAGCCCTACCACCTATAAATTTCTATATGGTGTAGAATTTTTACACGTTTATCACGGTTCCTTAAATCATGTTGTCCGTAAAGGTATAATATAAAAATTTAAGATACAGCGTTCGCTATTACCTAGGAATAGAAAAATATTTCATATTGTTAAAAAATCGTACAAGTATTAAAAACTTCCCTACATGTTATTAAGACTGATAAAAAATACAAAGGTTTTATTTGAAAAACTTAGTATAGATTTACAAATATTCTCCAGCTATTGATTAACTTTTCGAATGCGAAATTCAATTCAAAGTAATGAAACTGAGTATTCAAGTTGCATTTGCTAAAAACAAATTGACCGGCGAAACTTCAGCTGATTAAAAACCATTTGGAGCTTCGTTTATTTAAAAAAAAAAACTCTAGGGTTGTCAACTTGGCCCGTTCTATTTATTTTATTAAAGGTCAAAGTATATTGTTTAGGCCAAATCGTAACAACAGTTCATTCATTTGGCGAGCTGCGGCCGCGCCGTTTAGTCTGGAACAAGCTCGCGACGGCCGTGTCGGTTAGATGTCGGGAAATTACGTTAGAATCGTTAGGTCGCGTTAAGACTACCTCCTTTGCGTTGTCTTGTTTCGTTCGTATACGTGACAAAGAGGTTTTCCTTGAGTTTGAGTGATAATTTAACTTCTATTGCCATTAATTTGCATCGACGAGTTGCTTGGGGAGTATTTTGATATCGTACGAAGGAATTTTGCTTGTGGTGTGGAACGCTAAACTTTGTGACTCGAGAGGAGATCGCGTTCCTCTTCGATTATAGTTTTGTGCTAAGTGACGTTGGACTTGAGTTCAGATAACGGTGAAAGTCTACTGGAGTGATTGCACCTTGTGGAGCAGGACAACGCATGTGGGTCTGCTGGCCGATTACATCGGTGACGTCAGGTTACATTACACACCTTCTTACACCACTCACACCTACCATTTACTTGCCCCTGACGGTACCTTGTGGTCGACCCTACTTCCGGAACTCGGTAAGTTTGTGTTTGCTTATACAGCCATTACATAATAATTATCCATAGGCCATTTGGGCACGAACCCTCTGGTTGCCCGTCGTGTTGGGTTACTGATGGACTCTAGCCCAGTCGACTTCTGTCGGGGCAACTAAGGGCCGTAACGAGCACTGCTAGCGCTGTTATCAAACTCGGAGCCAGTTGGAGACTGCGTGAACCGTTTAAACGCCGTGGGATGTATAGTATGGTAGTCTTAAGATGGTTTCCAGGTCACGCGAGTATTGTAGGTAACGAATTGCCAACAAACTTGCACGGCAGGGCTCAATGTGCACACAATTTGGACCTGAGTCATTTTGTGGAATCTCAAAAAGCCTAGCCCGATTGACCCTTAAAACTCTTTATCACCGTAAATCACTTAAGATCTGGTCTCACACACCGGGCTTAAAACATTCTAAAACCTTGATCCCGGCTTTTGATCGTAAATTCACTTCAGAACCCTTGGATTCGGTAAAAATCAATCGCGCGTTCTGGCAAGTGCCTAACCTGGATACTGTTGTCTTAAAAAGCACATGTGGATCCTGGGACTAAGTACCCCAAGGATGTGCAGGTTCTGTTCCATAACGGATGAAACGCCTCTGTTCATCCTAACTGATTGCGGACTCTTAATGCGCAAACGTAACACTCATCTGGGAAACTATGTACTCCAACCAGAAGAAGTGAAATTGCTTACGGCTCAGCAACTTCTTCTATTCATTGAAGACATAGGGCTTAGCCGTGAACTATAGCTATACGAGCGATTACAATAGACTTTTTAAATTGCAGTGATACTGTTGTCATTCCCTAGACCTAGATAGCTGCGCAAATATTTAAAAAAATGAGCCTGCCACATAGTTTGGAGAACCGATAACCGATGGGGAAAAAAGGTTCTCCAGTGGCAGCCTCGTACCGGCAGGCGAAGTGTAGGGCGTCCCCCCACTAGATGGAGTGGCTCAGGACCGTGCTTTGTGGCATTCCCTGGGAGAGGCCTTTGTACGTCAGTGGACTTGTGAAGGGCTGTAATGATGACGATGATAAATATAATACCAAACTTCTTCATAGAAAAGTAGTCTATAAATATACTTTTTAGTAGTTTTAAGTGCTGTAGGTGAGTGCGGTCGTATGCGACCGCTTGGGATTTGCCAGGTGCATGAGACTACATGGAAATTTTACGGGGATTAAAGGGTTAATGAATACATATACAAAATAGCATTAGCGTGGTTAATGATTATATATTATACAAAAAGGGCTGAGGAATGTAAAAGTCTATACTCAACGCATTTGCGATTCGCCTGATGTTGCAGTTGTTCGTGGGCAGTGGTCGAGTGGCCTTTTTATCAGGTGAGCCGTATGCTCGCTTGTCCCCTGTTCTATAATGAAATATACCTACATATCATATAAACACATATTTTTATCTTTGCGTCTTTTATTAGTGACTACAGGATAATTTTGTGTGCTGGATTAGTAACGGATTTTTAATGAATAATCATAACGAATATTTACTACAGTGAAATAATTGATTTACTTTATATTTTAGGTATTGTGGATCTATAAGAACAAATAAAATTGAAGTTTGAAAGGGTTATTTGCATTAATACTATTGAGATAGAAAACCGCTTTTAAAAATTTTATCTGTCTATCACGCCGTCTGGCCGGGCTAATCTTCGGCATGACTAAACTAATTGTGATGTATCTTTACGAACCAAAAGAGTGCAATACTAAGTTATGCTTTATCCAAAAAACTTAAAGATTTTTTACTAAAACGAATAAATTATAAAATTAATGGTCTTCGATAACCTTAAATCTAAATAATAGCACGTTATTGAACCCTATCCAGGTAAAGCTCAGGCGGGTTGGTAGTATACAATATAACGCAAAAAAAATTGGTATTTCACAAGCTTTACGTTAATGCGAACTCAACTATTATGAAAAAGTGGGTCTCTTGAATAAACGAAACATGTAATTATATAGAACAACCGGAGTTCGTACTCGTAGAATCAACAATCGTTCAGTAGAATGCTTGCGACGTTGGAAGCCACTATGAATGCAACATGACAAATTCTGACCAGTTTGATTACTTGCTACTTACCTGGAAGTAGCAGGCAGAGGTTTCTCTTCCCGCTCATAATTTTTCGTTTAAGGTTAATTGAATTAAAAATGCTATTTGGTAAATAGATTTATTTAAAATAGCTGCTTTTGATTTGGCTAGTCACCTTACAGTGTATTTATTTCGACATATTTTCTGTTTTGTTGACACTTTTACGAGAATATTTCAAGTCAAAGATGTAACGGTCCAGTTAGCTGACGTGCGAATGAGCCAGCCGTATATCTTAAAGACTCAACTACCGAACGAAGAAGGTTACTTCGTGGCTGCCTTGTACTGGTAAGCAAAATGTAAGGCGGATCTCCTTTAGATCAATTTCCTATCAAGGACGGTTTTTTGGGATTTTGTTTCATAGATATTGTAACAGATGTACTATAGGAAATACTAGAAAGTTACATAGCTTGAGATAGAATAGAATAGAATGGATTGGAATAATTCTTTTATTCAATATAGATTAAAAGTAATTGTTATCGAAAGTAGGTTTTTATGTATACTATTTGCTTATCGTTTTCCTTTTACTTTTCTAAACCAGCGCTTAACTACACTCCCACCTGATGGTCAGTGGTGATGTAGCCTAAGATGGTGAAGTGCATTGACTTAACAAAAGCCTATTCACTCTTGCCTTGAAGACAACCACATTGTATTCAATTGGAAAGGCAGATGCTGGCAACTTGTTCCACTCCTTTGTTGGACTGGAAAGATGTAAAATACCGATGTGAAGTACCGCCGCACCTTTACAAGGATTCCTAGCTTCCTTGCAGCTGATCTAGCCGTGGACTCAATGAATTGCCCAAAGTTCAGGTTTGAGGATATCTCAACCCCCAACAACTGAAGGTGGCTTTTGTATTACAGTGATACATTTTGGAAGAAGGATCCAAGGTGAGCTGGCTCCATTATGCAGTGAAGAGACACGCCTGTTTTGAAGGCGTTAAATTTTACAAGTTGGCAAGAGCTGTTAATATTACAGTACAATGTAATTGTATATAGAGTAATGTTGTTTCTATACGTGCACATATGTTGGATTCAAATTATATCTTTGAATAATCGATGTCATCTACATTTTAAATATTTTTTAAATTTTATTAATAATAATATATCATCCCAATCCACAGTAAAAAAATGTCTAAGATTGTTTAGCTTCAGCATAACCTGATAGGGTTTACATTCATTTGTATCTAGTATTATGTACGTTAAAATTGAAGTGAAATATTTCATTAACTAGGTAATATTATCTTTTCATTTTTAAATTTTTACAAAATTCTCATAAATTTTTATAGTATGCTTTTTATCATATATATTTTTTTTATTTTCTGACTACTACGCAAATATAATTTCATTTACAGAAGGTTAAAAATAGGTAGTTAATTAAAAGGTAGAGCAAACATGTCTTCCACCATATCCTCCCTACCTTAAGCTTATGACCCACGCACGGAACTGCACCACATAAATTTACACTCCCTGATAATAACTCACGTCAGCAGCCGCTGATTTATTTACTTCTACCCAACCATGCAGTCTAATAGGTTATTTAAGGTGCTTGTTTCCTTGTTTTAACAATGTTTGTTGTTTTAATTGTTAGTGACGTTATTTGACTATTTAGTAATTTGGAATGTGCATTACAGTTTGTCAAATTCGGTTTAAAAAAATATAAAATTGTCTTCAAATCACGTAAAAGATTTTCCACATAATTGATTGATTCCAACTTTGAGCTTGGTTTGGATTCTACAACAGCGCCAACTACCAGGTACAACTATGCCTATAACCATCGCGGAAGTGCAAGCAATATATTGACAAAGTTTTACCGCAATCTGATGAACGGTATGGCAGCGCATAAATTACGAACAATATTATTTTTTATACATTTTATTGTATATAAATATTTTATTGGTTATAGAACAATTTTATTAAAATATTTTTTATTTTATAGAATAAGTGCGACATATGAGCACACAGTCAACTTGATAGTAAGTTGAAGCTGTGGCCATAGAATCACATCACTATCAAATCACGTACACACGGACACACATCTATCCTCTATTAAAAAACAATATGTAATGTAGAATGTAATGTAGGAGAGCTGTCGCTTCACGAGAACTAATATGGAATGCCTCATTTCCAGTTAAAAGGCTCACCAATCATCAATATTAAAGTGCTGTTGTACGCTGATATTCTGCGAGAGCGTCGTTATTCCTCGCTTGAACCAAAGCATTCGAGCTTCAACCATAATATTGATGCAGCATGGCTCTACCATGTAAAATTCAATTTATTCTTGGGGTATAGCCCATTTTAAAAAAGGTATGTTCAAAATGGCGAATTTACATTTGGCGAAGTTATCACGTATAAAATTCAGTAGAATTTAGAATCTGTTTCTTTTTGAAGTCGGATAAAAATTATAAGTGGACGGCCGTTTATAGATCGATTTATTTCTTAGTTTAGGCTCACTTATTCTTCTCATTCTTTCAACAATACGATATTAATATAGAAGATTTTAGCAACATAATGAAAACTTATATTTATTAGATAGGTAAAAGAAAATGTCCACTACCCAGAAAACCATGCTAATAACTAGCTGTGTGTGTGTATATGCAAGTGAAGGTTGTTTTACTGAGGTTTTGTATTTTCTAAAGCTTGGGTCAAGTAACAGGTCGGAAAAAAGTTTCTTCGTATTTTGTTTGTATAAAATTGAAGAAAAACCTCCTTGGTTCTACTGTGTGTATCTGGCTGGTTTTAAGGTCAATACAAAAAAGGGAAAAATGCGACATAAAGCCGCGAAAAAACATTGTGACGTTTATGGACCTCATGCACTGTAAGTAAGAGCAGCACAAAGTTGGTTCAAATTATTACAATTTAGTCTGATTACAATTTATTCTTAATTCAAATCAATGTATTAATTTTCTGGACCGGTATTAGCAGAATATGTTTAAAATAAATGTAATTATAATCTCGAAGTAATGTTCTACTTGATGGCAAATGTATATTATACTCATTTATATAGTTTTGCCCTTATAGAGGTTGTTGTTTTGTTTTGGTAAAGGTATGTATGAATGCTTATTATATTTTCTAAGAAATTAACAAAGAAATTCCAAGAGACACCAAGAGACAAGAATCGCAAATATAAACTACAAATAAAATTTATTCTGTCCAATGCAAGATAAGATATCTTTGAAAAAAAAGTTTCGAAAGAAATGATGAAAAGGATATTCACGCCGTCTCGACATTCGATCAATGTCCAATCTTAATCGGATCAATTAAGATTCGCTGTAGGAACGGGAACGCAATTCATCCCTGCCTAGTTGAATTGATTTCGTAGCACAGTCATCAAAAATGCTGTCGGATAAAAATATTATGTTGAAATCGTTCTGTTTTAGGTATTTCTATTTTGGGTAAAATGTTAGATTAACGCGTTCATTTTTCGTTCTTTTGTTCACTTTCAGATACGGTAAAGCAAAAATTATGAGCCATATCTACTCGGTGTCATGGCAAAGAGAATGTGTTATATATCAGGAGTTATATTTTTTTTACTTATAAGTCAGTGCTCAAATCAACCCACCTGGTGGTAGGTGGTAATTGAGCACAGGTGGTAAATAGCACTGTACTAGCGTTATGTAAGACTATTTTTTTTAAATATACTGTGTTGTATGTCTTTTTTTTGTGTGGATTATTGGTTCACGAAAAATCTCTATCCTGGGAAGAACCAGCAAGAAAGCAAGCGGGACTTTTCTTTAAAACAAAATTTACAGTATAATATTTCATACTATTGTTATGAAAACATTAAGAAATAGCATGGTAGCGACCACCTATTTCCCATTGGTTATTATCTATAGTCTACTTTTTAGTAGTATAATAACCCTTACCAAACAATTAAGAAACACCCGCAGATACTACCGATCTGGAAGAACTGCTCCCATTAATTACAACTGTTTGCGTTCTATTATTTAGATATTATGAGGTAACAGTTTAAACGCTGGGTTTTTTACACCATAATGATGTAGCTTCCTGATTAATGTCTCATGGTAAACATATTCGTAAGCCTTAGAAAGATCACAAAATATACCCAAAACATCCTCTGAATTCGCCCATGCGTATAAAATATTTGATTAGCTCAATACCGGCATCAATTTTAGAGCGACCCCTGGTAAAACCACACTTTTTTACGCAGAAATTTTTATGAAGCAATTGATTTACATTAAAAAAAATTAACACTTGACCCATATAAAATATATTGTGGGTAAAATGTGCAGTGAATATGTAAAAATATCTTATACGCCGTATTATGATCCAGCTACTAGTGGGTGTCGTATAGGCGACAGAGGAAAATTGAAACAAAAGATGGAGGGCAGCATCTTCTTGATTACAACTTAAAATAATAAAAACTGTGGTTCCTATCGCGCCTGCCAAGCGTGGTACTTATGGTAAAATCCGTCCTATGAGGCAATCGATGGGGGAGGCCTATTTTACGCGGCGAGCTTTTAATAAGCTGTAACGGTAATCATGTTTAAGGGATTGGGAGTTATATTATGTTATTTTACTCAAGATGCGTGACCACAACCCCACCTAATATCAAATGTTGATAAAGCCCTAGATGGTTATCGCACTACCTTAGCGTATTAAAAGGGGACTCAGTCTTTCTCAGTATTATGATGATGTTCAAGGGATATTATACTATTTTACATAAGATAGGCCAATACTTGAATACGACCTCACCTGATGGCAAATGTTGATAAAGCCCAAGATGGTAATCGCACTACCTTAGCGCATTGAGGCATAGCATAGCGCATAGCGCGCAGGGGACTTATTCTTTCCCCGTATTATACTTTGTTCTATGTTATATGTTCATTTTTTTTGGTTATCAGGAAAGTAATTATGTACTGTAGTCCGATATCAGTCACAGCGACAACTTCCGAAAAATATTGTTAATTGGTAACTGTGCATGAGCGTTTATGTATATATGTATATATTATCGGTGAGTGATAGAGCCACGCTGCAGTTTGTTATGGCTGCTGCTCAAATAGATCAACTCAACCGTGGAAGAACAGCGCGTACACAGAATGCCACCGTGAAATCGCAGGATAATAAGCCGTTTAATTATTTTTTATTTATTTTTAGACTTTGTTGCATACAAAACACAAAGGTGTACTCAAGATCTTAAGGAGTCTCTACCAGTCAAACTATATGCATTCCATCTCAGTTATTATAGGTTACAATCTATTTGCATTTTGATTTTAAATCAAAAATAAATGTGTCTGTGGGTCTCAACCTCCATTTATATTCATATGAATGTGGTCTCTTCTACGTAGGACAAACTAAAAGATCAATTAAAACCCGCGTTAAAGAACATATAGCTGATGTGAAGAATCGACGCTCCAGGAAGTCTGCAGTCTGTGAACACGTACAGGATCGCCCCCGTCACTACATCA
>DWHP01007267.1:0-11030 GCA_018247895.1 Parnassius honrathi
AAATAAAAAATAATTACTTTCGTTTCTATTTTCTTATTTTAATTCCCTTAAAAAAATGAATTTCCCTCATAACTATGCCGTACGTATTATTAAATTAATTTATTAAATACGTTGCATGTTGCCTGTTGGTTTAATTAATAATATTTTAATATTTAATAATACTGTTATAAGTGAATAATATTTCTCACTACATTTATTTTATTTTTAAATGCGTTTCAAGATACGCATGGCGAAGGCGATACCGGAAAGCGGAAACCGTATGATTATCAATGTATTATATTTGATACATAGCTCTAGAGCGCTGATGACTCGGCAACATCGTTTATTGATACCTCATAGCTTACTAATCAATAAAAAATAAAAATTTATATGTCTTTATAAGACATATCTGTTGATATTCTATTTAGTAAACGCACAAATACAGCAAAATGTATTTTTATACGTCGATGAATAAATAAAAGTTTACCGGTTGATAAAACTTAACGCATGATTTCTTATATTTACGCGAAACTACACATTGATTAAAACTTTTTTTTACAGATTTTATAGTGTTCAATTTATTTGATTTTTAATTCCCGACCCGTCACAGAAGACTGAGGTGACTGACGTCTCGATGTCAATGTTGACTCGGAGTATCTTCAGCTTTTTAATTATCATTTAAGGTCCGATATACGTCAGTGGTATGCTTAGGTTTAGTTTTAATTTTATTACTTACTGGATCCCAAGTGGGTGGTAGTACTCATCGTCTTTCGCTTTTCGATTAGGATGTTTTTGTAATTTCAATATCCTCACGTATATCACTTATATTTCACGTATATCCTTATATTATATCCTTGGTAGGAATCAATGTTTTTAATGAGGATTCGAGGTCTATCAAATTTGATCAAAAACGGCAGATTTCCCGGAACGTTGATGATTCACGTCAGCCATATGTTATTATACGCGAGGTTTAATTGATCTCTTTGTTACCCCTATACATGATAGACTACATTCACAATCAAGTTTCTACACTCCTGCATTTTTAAGAGAAATATGATACTTAACGTATGGTAAGACCTAAATGATCTTCTTCGGCGGCTTGTAGAATGTTCTACTAGAAGCTCGCTTCAACATGTGGCCAATTTTGTCTGTGATTTCTCTGACATATGGATACAGCGGGTACACGCTCGACTGAGGTCGGCTTCACTCATTCACTGTGACGTAGGTGCTGGACCGAAAGCTTGTTGTCGTGCAGAACCTTCTTGACGTGTTGAAGCTCGGTGGCCAGGTGTTTGCTGTCACAGATCCCTCTTGCTCTCTGTAATAAAAATTTTTTCAAGGTGGCTAACTGTGAAGTGAAGATTCAAAGTTTAAATATCGGTTTGTACGGGTCTTATTTCTATATACGGTATAGCCTATTGTATTGTTAGAGTTTCGGATAACTAACACATCTAGGAAAGTTTAGGATTTATTTGCCTCTAACTCAATAGTAAATTGAATTTTAGAGTTTTTGGAAAATGTAGTTACTTTGTCTGATGGTATAATTGTGAAATTATCGTCTATGTGCTGCTTTTGGAACATTGGAGTTACAGGTGCAGTAAGGAGGGCCTTCTCCTCAAAGTCTTCCCAAACGATATCGGTGACAGTAGTAGATACAGGTGAGTCCATCGCAATACCATCTACTTGCTTGTAAAACTCTTCCTTCCACAATAGATAGTCAGATGTAAGGCAATGTCTGAGTAGTACTGCAAATTCAACTGGCATGTTATTTTCTTCCAGTTTCCTTGTTATAACTAAGATGCATTCTTCAACAGGTAGGCATGTAAATAGGGAATGAACAACAAAACTAACTATGGTTTCGATGTCTGTAAGGCGTAGTTCCTTTATCTTACCGACAAAATGGTATGAATCCTCAGTGTGTGCTCTTGTGTGTCCTCTGAGTCGTGATAAAATTTTAGCTATGTGTTGAACCAATCTGTAAGTTGGAGAATCGATCTGACTCACTATTGGACGTAATGGAGCGTTGGGTTTGTGTATTTTGGTAACCCATATAACATTGGTTTTTTTGAACACGCAGGTATTATCGAATTAACGTCCAGATTCAATTTCTGGGAGTATTTCTTAATTAGATCGCTAGTGGTTTTAAGCGTATTAATTGAATAATTTGTTTTGACCTTTTTTACGGTGAAATTAAAACCTTTCGATAATAAAAGTAGTATTGTGGCGTCTTCCATATTTGTTTTCACAGGATATAGACCGCACTTTGTTTATTATTCATGTCTGTGGTCAACGATTTGATTGAGTTGTTAATTTTTGGTTTTGATTAATGTGAATGTGTTTGCATTCACTGTATTTAGTTGTTTCGCGTTTATCTCAAGTTTCCATGCAATTCCTATGACGTCAGTCACCTCAGTCCCCCTTGACCATGGTACCTGGAAAGCACCCGTAACATCGGGAATTAGAAATTCAATAAACTTAACCCGATTAATTTCCCTAAAAGTAGTTTTAATCAAAACGTAACGCATTTACGTGATGTCTTTTTGTGATAAGTGATCTAGGTAATGTCATATTATTATGTGCTAAAATGGTTGCATTCCACGAATAAAAATGATGAATAATCGTGTTATGTATACATCGTGTTATATATATCATATAATACTAGTGCTCCTACAACAATAAGATACAACATTTTTTAATTATGACGTATCGTTGATTTTATGACGATCATTACTGTCAAGCGTAGTGTAAATCGATCCTCGTTATGTTTATGTTCACAAGGTTTATACCTCACGGATAATAAATGAATAAAATTGTTTTTAATTTTTTTTTGTTTCTATAAGAATACGATGACAAGCAGTCTTAGTTTCTTTGTACCTTTACTTTTATTTTGTTTGATTGGTATTTTCGTTCTACGAAAAAAGTATAATGAAAATTGACGCATGGAGTTCGTTTGTATTTGACAGCGTTCGATGTTTGTTAGGTAAAAGCTCTCAGTCTAGTGTCGTATTCATTCAACATTGCGAAACTTTCGGAAATGAGTTTTTATATTATCTGTATAACTGTGTACCGATATATCTTGTCCCTTCAGATTATTTTGCTTTGGAGATGTAAATAAGAATTTGCTCTTTTACGTTAATAAAGATACGTGAATTTTAGTAAAACATATTTGGCCGATGTGGAAAATCAACACATTCCTAATCTTTAATAAATATGCCGTTCTATGAATGTGCTTGTTGGCATTCATAGCTTGAAAGATTTGCCGACACTCAGCATGCAAGCCGGTGTGACCCAGGAGCCATTACTCTCCTATGGGTCAAGCCTCATTAGGCGACACCTTGAGAAAATGCACCTCTTTTCATGGAATGGTATGGGACTATGACACGACGAACGAAAATGGAATTTTGATAGAGGTAAATTCATATCTTTATCTTGAATTTGCTTGCTCAAAAACACGATTGTGTAATTCCGACTCGATCATAATTATTTGAAAAAAACACCTCTAAAAACTCACTATAGTCGAAGTCACTACAAAATTACTTACTATATGCTTGGAAATCACTCAAATACATTCATAACGTCAATATTTGTAATTTAGTTGCTCATTATTTTGATTACTTAATTCAATATTTTTTTTAAATATTTTGAGATTCTGACAATTTCTAAGCGGTCTTAATCGTCGCGGACGCTACTTTTTAAAGTTGTATAGAAATTATATACTCACGTGGGCCAGTCCGACGGTAGGCCGCTTCAACGGTGAATCTGTGCTGTAGAATAGGTTTATTATTGTTGTGGTAATGGGAAATACTAAGAAAAAAGTATATAGGAGAATAAGGAAAGAGCAATTTGAAAAAAAAATGTTCTTAGAATGACGGAGGCGAACAAGTCAAGGTAAATAATATCATTGTAAATATTTTAATATAAATTTAGTGTCACGTATGTTTGTAGTAAGTTATAAAGAACATTACCTGCCTACCTAGATTTACTATGATTCAAGCAAATTGGCCATTTAGATGATTCAAATCACTTAGTATATACCCACAAGGGAATAGAGAACGAAATCGTATATAAATAAAATAAGCCTCTGCATTATACGCATCTGGGTATGATTTTATTTTTATAGGATAGGGTGGCAAACTAGCACACAGTTCACCTGATGGTAAGTCGTTGCTGTGGCCCATAGACATCTATCCGACCATCTATCCTTGATTACGAATCAAAATGCAGATGTGTTGTCACCCGTGAGGATTAAGATGGAATACCTCGTTTCCAGTAAAAAGGGTATCCGGTTCTCTACACTCACCATACGAAACGCAGCAGCATTAAACTACTATTTTACGCTGGTATTCTGTGAGAGTGTGGTCCTTCCCCGGTTGAGCCGACCCATTCGTGCTACAACTACTAAAACATATAACTGCAGCATAGCTTCACCACGTTAAATGATACTTGAATCGTTAAGTTTTCTAGGCATGGTTGCTTAAAATTGTATTTTAGAGTTATTTTTTTGCGGGAATAAAACATGATATTTGACTAACTGCTACCTTTATAGACAACATCCACAGACTGGCCGTATATCTAGATCGGGACTCCGCACTCTTGTTATATCCACCGCAAGCTTGCCTGCTTCAACCTAGGCTTTGTACGTCAGTAGAGGTCACATTCCGTTGGTCATTATACAACGCAATACGCACTATTAGGACAGTAATACGATGGAGACGCTGTGCTCTGTATTATTCTTAGTGAGATTAACGAGTTTTTTTTGTAAAAAAAAACTGAACCCTGTGTTCTTCTGAAAACTTTGGTCGACAAAGACGAACTAAAGGTGATAGTGGAAGCTGATAAACGGCTGAATTAGCAACAGTTTTCGACGTTAGCACCTTAACAATTTTGGTCGATTTGTGTCAAATTGGCAAGTACGCGTAAAGACGTTACTTGCACTGCTCAACAGGCACACAAACGAAGGAATATTTGAAACTGCTACGAAAATTGTATTCTGTTAGATAATTGTAAGTGCTCAGTAGGCAACAATGCCTTAAACGAAAACTTACTCCCAGAAAAGTGATGGTTACTGTTTGGTGGTTTAACGCCGGTGTGGTTTATTACAGCTTTTTACCAAACGGTATGACGGTATTACTGCAGGTGTGTACTATGAAGAACTGAACACATTGATGTAGAAGCTCACACGTCTGCGACTAGCCTTGGTAAATCACTCGTCCCCGCTGCTCCTGCACGTCAACGCGCGACCTTATACTGCACAACAGACGGTCTCCAAGTTGTAAAGAGCTGGGGTTGAAAGATCTCCGTTAATCGCCGTACTCACCAGAACTTGCACCTACAGGCTTCTTCTTTTTCCAGAATTCAGATAACTTTTTGGTGTAGAGGAAATTCAATACCAAAGAGGCAGAACAAAATACCTTTGAAGAATTAATTGGCTCCCGTCCAGCTGATTTCTTCAAGTAGGTCATCAATAAACTACCAAGGTGGTTACTTTGATAAACGCTAAATGTTAAAAATTACGCAGGTCGCACTGCCGAGCATAGGTTCTCTTATTTCTGAGACGGTTTTAGGGCAAGGAAGTGTCTTCTGTGCTTCTCCAATGCCTGTTGGCGAATTTTGCATGACTTTAAAATATTTTTTTCTTATTTTTTAAACATGCAGGTTTTCTCACGATGTTTTAATCCTTCACCGCCGAGCACGTGGTAAATCAGCGCTTAAAATTGAAATTAACAATTTCATTGGCGCTGGCAGGGATCGAATCTCCGGACGACATGTAGTAATAAAAATTCTTACACTACACGGTAAGACCATTCGTTGTGGCATTTTTGGTGATACCATGGGCCACATTAAATTGTATTTTTAATTATGAAGATGATGATAACGGTATAAATAGTATCTTAACAATTTTATTTTATTATTTTACTTTCAGAAACAACTATAATGGCATAACAGAAGATTATTGATTGCTCATAGTATTGTAGAAGTCATTAGCACTGCAAGGTAACTACCCCATCACCTTGACTACTTGTTAACTGTCACGCGAACTAAAGACTGTTAAACTTTTGTAATTTGAAACTTCTAGATTAGAAATTCGAAGTAATTTTACTTTATATAGTTGAAGATTTCAGAACATACCATTTTGAGAGCGAAACCCTTTAACTTAGAGTAATTTATTAAGAGATCAAAAATACTTGAATAAAAAACTTTTATAAAACAAATTTGTCGACGATGCAAGATATTTTATATAAGTAACATTTTTTTTGAAAACTTAAGACATTGTTTAGTCAATATGAAAGCAGTACATAAGCAAACAAATTTTAAATGTATATTCTTCACTCACTGCCACTCTTAAAAAAGAAAATAATTGTACATTCTATTTTTTTTTCGATATTAAAGCTAATGAATCGACTATATCGAAAGCTTATTCGCGTGTTCATTAGGTAATAAAGCGTCGTATAAAACTGGTTTAATATCAAATAAATTAATTCTTCTTTAAATATTTGTAGCAAAATGTACGAACGTATTGACAATTACGTCGTTGGTGTAGTGGTATTAAACGCAACTGCTGATCATTATTAGGTCACATGTACAAATCTCTAAATGACTGAAAGTGTTTGATTACAGCTCGCCAATAAACTCGGCTCGGCCACCTAAATTTTAGAGGCATTTCCATAATATTATGTTTGTAGTGAAAATCCATTTAACAATGCAATTTGCTTAGAAGGAATGTAAATATATTCTAAAGGCTTCCACTGTACTCGGCTGAGACTTTTCTTGTAAAGACCTATTCAAATGTAGTTCAAACAGAGGATTTGAATACATTATTACACCTCTTCTTTTCTCTAGATCTATAAACTTAAAAAGGCTTTAAAGAACGAATTAGCATAACAGTTGTTAAGTTTTGATCGTGGATAAAGTACTCTAACTCTAAACGTATTTATTTTAAATTAAACTTTATTTTCATTATTAGAATTTGAACGGGATTGTACATACTTCATATGAAACAATTTTTAATTTGTATTAGGTAAACTAGCCTATATCACAATAATAATTTATTAAGTAAAACGATTCTAAAAATTAAAAAAAAAACTTTTGGCTTCGTTGTCAATATCATCTTAATCAGCCTGGGGCAGTCCACAGTTAGTCATAGGCCTCTCCCGAGGCGCGCCACTCAGCCCGATTTTCAGCTTCATGCATTAAGTGCTTAAAGCCGCCTTGCGCAAATCGTTTCTACATTTAGTTAGGGGGCGTCCCAGACTACGTTTTTCTGAACGCGGTCTCAACTCTATGACAAGCCTACTCCAACGGTTATCGCTTTTACGACAGATGTGACTAGCCCATTGCCATTTCAGGATACAAATACGAAAGGCTACGTCTGTGACCGTAGTTCTTCGGCGGATCTCTTCGTTACGAATTTAGTCTACTAGAGAAACCCCGAGCGTAGCTCTTTCCATCGCCGATTGAGCGATTTTGAGTTTGTAAAGTGATTGAACGCGTTATTGGTCACGTTTCGGCACCATATGTGAGTGCTGGTATGTGAGGACGGCACTGAAAATTAGTCTTCTAACATTCTTTTCTCATTTCTCAGACATGCAGATTTACTCAAGATGCCTTCAACGCCGAACACGTGGTAAATCGGCACTTGAAACTGCAAGTAACAATTTCATTGGTGCCGGTGGCTTATTGTGAAATTTACAGCGAGCGTAAGTCTCTAAAAAGGGAATACTACTAATGGACGCGTCGTGCGTTTGTTGTTTATTTGTCTCCGTAATCAGCTGCTCTGAGCTGCTACGTACAAATAAGCCGTAAGTGGACCGGAAGTTGAAGTCAGTAAATATATTGCTAAAGATGTTGGAATGAATTTTAAAATATAAACAGTATTAAGCCCGCATATTGAATAATACTACCAATAATACCACACCTAGTAAAAAGCGATCACTTTTCATGCGGTAGCTAATTTTGGTGGTGTTTCGTTTCGAAACCTCAACAACACGTAAAACCATAAGCCCTGCACCTGATCTCTCTCCAGTAATTTTGAATCGCCGTACCGCAATAAACTAAGAGAGTCGCTCGCTTTGAGAGAATATGAACGTTGATAAAATATACTCCACTTTCGATGATATGTCACGTGTTTCACCTCTAAATGAGGCATAAATATAGGTCCAATGGACTTTGCCAAGTGGCAAGTGTATAAAAATAGTGTAATTTCTTAGTCCATGTGCGTGTCAGTAGGTATGCGCATGTGTATGCGTAACGTATTGCCCGTGCTCACGTCGCGTTTCCGTTTGTGTTCGTTTACGTCTCTGACTGTGTGTGATGCTTGTGTGCCCGTTAAGGACATATTGTAAGTGATTTTTTTTAATTTGGCGCATTCTGACAAATCACAAAAATCTCTATCATACTGATTATTTCTTTTTTAATAATAATTTACTTGTTTCACCCATGAACTTGTATAAAATGAGGTGATGTATTATTTTACTTCCGGTCGCGTTAAAACCTAAAAGAAGTTTATAGATTTTTCACAGAGGAGACGAATATTTTTGTATATTAGATCTGCAATACAACTGGCACTCTTTTCAACTTTGTACTTAATCTGAGAGACAAACAGCAATAAAAATAAAAGTTCTTAAAAGGAATGCTGAACATTGAAACAATCTTCACAAGCTTAAAGCCGGATACTTTACTAACTTTAAAACATTTTCCGCTACATAATGGAAAGTAATATAAGTAAATAATAGAAAATTTAGTTTAAATAACTATTAGTGTACTTATTAAATTAGATACATAGTTTAAGAAGCGAAAAAACCATAAGATTGTTTCATTATTCGATACCAAGTATTTCTTTACATCTTGTTATTTGTATATTTTCAAGGATTTCTTCCGTTGCTGTACTCCAATAATCTTAAAAAAACGTAGGGTATGTCTATTTAAAATAAAAAAATAAAATAAATCTTGGGTGCGGGCTTTGAAACCTCATTCATTAAATTTTGTCAACAAATCACATAAATGTAAAATTGTAATTAGTACTCATTAGTAATAATTTTAGTTACCTAGGTCAAACTGTCCGACTATGCAATTACTTTAGTTTTAGTGCAGTAAACTAGAATGCAGATGTAAATCATTGAGTTGTTTTTAGTGCATTTGGATCAACAATAGAATTTTTAATTAGTAAATAATTGCTTAATTCTTGTTTATTAGCATAAACATGAACCATTAAAATTCTATGTAAATCCGCTATACAGTTTTCAGTTGTTTTAGTGCCTAGTGTCTACAACAGCGTTTTAAGTTGTAAGATAATGCCTAATGCTGCTTAATAGCATGAAATTGTACCATTATGTTGCACCATAAATCAGGTTTACAGCTTTGAGCTGTTTTTAGTGTCTTTTGTTGTGTAATGTCACTTAAGTGGTAAGCAAAAGCCCAGTTCTGCTGAACTGAGAATACAGAGAGTTATTTTAACGCGTACAACTGTATTATATCCATTCATTTTACCATATTCTTAGTACCATTTGTCAGCAATAATGCGTGGAAAGGCAACATATACGCATGTTTTGTTGATCGTATAACTTTTTAGGGCAGCGTTCAAGTAGTGGCCCCATTTCGGTCTACATCAAGACTACTAGCACACCGATAAATCCATATAGAATTATTTTATAGACAACTGCTCTGCAGTGGGTCACAAAAAGTCTTGTCTGTTCACGGCATATATTTTCATGGCATTAATTAGCGTTTTTAAAGGCTTACCAGGCTGCTAGTCGCTTCGTAGACTAAGATTTAATTAGAAGTTTGATGAAACATAGAATGTTAACGTTCTCACTGCCAATTTCGTCAAGTAAATTAAGTCGTTTGTGGATGTTCATACCAAAGAGTAGATAATTAGTTCAAACTACTAGTGTCACAGAGTAAGCACTGCTTCTATGCATGTTTTAAGCCAACAAATAATTACTTACACATCGACTGAATGAATTAACGTAAAATATGAATGAGCTGAACGGTATAATTTAGACCAGTGTGACCAAATATCTAACTAATGGTCGCACATTAGTTAGATATTTATATAAACTCCTATCACAATTCTTATAGTGTATCAAGTGCGATTGCTGTTCATGTGGTCCCGGGTGGAAATTCCGGATCGGACAAAATCAATTATTGAATCTTTCTGTCAAGAAATTCTCAGTAGCAGCCGGGAACCAGGAAATTTGCATTGTTTCAGCCTAGTGTCTCAGAAAGTTAGTGAAGCCGTAGTTCTGATGGTAACGATGTTTACTATTACTTAGGTATATAAAATTTATTTTCCGCAGGTACACCTATTAAGTTTTTGGTTCGATTGCTCTGTATGTCGACAACAAAGGGTTGAAGATCAGCCAAAAATCTGATCGCACGCTGATTGGTATGTTAGTGCTAACTATATTAGTCCATGGAAATATGTCCTTGTACAATTTATGTTTTTAAACTGCCTTCAAAATACAGGATGAAATCCTAGTGTGGGGGTAACGTTTTCTTTAAAAAAAAAGATAGAAAGAGTTATTCCTCCAGACCGAATTTTGGTCACTGCGACCAGTTCCAACGGAGACTAGCCATCTACGCATGACAGGATTGTAGTGCCCAAGTGTATGCGCAAGCACGGGTGCACCCTCTATTTCCATATTCTTATAGTCCGATGGGACGGTAAGCCGACACAACCGTAGAGAGATCAGGCGCAGGACCGACAGCTTTACGTGTTTTCTGAGGCACGAATGTGAAACACAGCCATTTTTCCTCATTCCGGGCGGCTACTGTGAATTTTTTGATCGAAAAAGCAATAATTGATATTTTTGGCTCGACCCGGGATTCAAACCCAGGACCTCATGATCAGTAGTCGCACTACTACAACCAATAGACCAACGAGGCAGGATGGCTAACTATAATTGGTGTCAACAATAATCTTCTTAGCATGCCTTTCTATTAAGTCCAAAATCTCTAGGAGGCATTTTGCAGCACTAGTCTACGAGCACCAATGGACTTGTCCTTTATGGAGTAAGCAACTGTCCGGCGTTAATTATTCATATATATATATA
>DWHP01007268.1:0-11030 GCA_018247895.1 Parnassius honrathi
AATAATCGAATTAATATAACTGCTTACTATTATACTTTATTTATTACACTTATTCTTTAATATACTAATGTTTATTTTATATTTTGTAATATCTTACAGATTTCATTTTACGAAGTCAATAAACGAGAGAGATTCTTATATAACCTTGGGTAGTGGATATTCTTACACCGCCACTACACAGTAAGTGGATAAAATACTGAAGAATTACACTATTTACACGTTGTAGAGACACGTTTTAGATATTTTATGGCTGCAACATGAATGGGTGGACTCAACGGTGGAAGGACCACGCTCTCACAAAATACTAGCACGAAAAAGATGCAGCTAATCCTGCCGGGTTTGGTGTGGTGAGTGTAGAGAACGAGAGACGCTTCTTGGTGAAAACTTAGTCTTCAGGGAGGACATCGCATTTTTATTTTTATTCTTAATTGAAGGCACATGTACATATGACATATCTATGGACCCCCGCATTCACTTATAATCAGGTGGACTGTGTGATATAAAATAAAAAAATACTGATAAACTAATAGAATGTGAGGAAACTTGCCCCTCAAAAATTGGTATTCACGTGAATCATTGAACGCACCTTATCCCCAAAATGTCCTCTCGGTAATGGGAGGAGAAACAGTTTTAGGCACAGGTCCTGCAGTAAAGCTTATTTTATTTTATATTCAATTTATTGATTACAGTCCAACACCCTGTACTCAACTGGGCCTTCTCCATAAATATACTCATAGGGAGATTCGTCATAGCTATCACGCCACAGACATACTTTATTTTAACTAAATTAAACAAGTTATTAATTTATTATCAAAGTTCAGCGGTAAAAACATGTTTACATATATTTTACGCTTGCGATTTCCACTAATTGGCAGCGTAACGGCTTGTTAGCGCTTTCCTCTCAACATATTTATGAGCACTTTGCCAATTAGGTACAAAGCTTTGTAACAATACATATTTTAACCATATAAAACGCGAAATGACGTTTGGCTTCCTCACAACATACGATAAATTATTTCATCAACAACAATGACGAACAACTACAATAAAATAAAATAAACTTATTCACCATTTTCATTCCATTGTTCTGTTTCTCGGTACCTTTTGAAAGTGAAAATCAATACGACGTTCCATACACGTAACTGGAAATAATTTGAAAGGGATAGTAACATTCCGTCCGTCAAAAAATAACAAAGGATAAATACATTGAGTTTCTTAAAATACCAGTATCATTTCACTTTTATTGTACTTGCTACAACTAGAACGTACCAGAATCACGCTGCAGCTGTAGTATGTCGTAAGCATACACGTGGAAACACTTTCGTACGGCCACAAGCAAAATGTACCGAAGCTTAAATCGCGATATCGAAGTTCTGAAGTACTGCGCTATATATGAACTGCTCTTTTCAAATACTCAAGTATTTGTAGATTTCCTCTTAAGTAGAAGCTATTATAATGATTTCTTATATTTACGCTAACACTGCACATTGATTAAAACTACGTTACGGGTGTTTTCCGGTACCCACGGTCACGGGAGACTAAGATGACGTCCTGATGTCATTGTTAAACCAGGAGTACCCTCAGCTTTTCTAATTATTGTATATAGTCCGATCTATGCAAAATTAACTGAGTGTATCTTGAAGTCTTGCAGTGGTATGCTTGGGTTTAATTTCAATTTTGTTTATAATGGGGTCCCAAGCAGGTGTTAGTAACCAGCCTCCTTCTCTATAGAAATTAGAATGTTTTTTTAATTTCAATATCCTCACGTATCATCCTTGGTAGGAATCGATGTTCTTTCGCGAGGATTTGTGGTCTATCAAATCTTATTTTAATGGTTGGGGCCGTCTAGGATATGATCACAAACAGCAGACTTCCAGAACGTTGATGATTCACATCAGCTATATGTTACTTTACGCGGGTTCCAATTGATTTTTTTTTGCCCTATAAGAGAGACCACAACCAGACAATTAGGCTTTTACACTCCTGTATCTTGTAGAGGAATTTGACATTTGATAGATAGTAAGAACTGAATAATCTTCTTCCGTGGCTTGTAGAATGTTCTAATAGAAGCTCATTTCACGATGTAGCTAAGCTTGTCTGTGACACCTCTAATATATGGTAGTACAGCGGGCATACTGGGCCGGCTTCACTCGATCACTGCGACATAGGCGCGGAACCCGAAGCTTGTTGTCGTACAAAACCTGCTTGACGTGCCGAAGCTTGGCGGCCAGGTGTTTGCTGTCAGAGATCCCTCCTGCTCTCTGTAACAAAGATTTGCCCACAGTAGCTAACTGTGAAGGATGGTGGTGAGATTCATCGTTTATTGTGAAAGTAACGCCTACGTAACGTCTGTACATCCTTGGTGTAACAGGTACAGTAAGGAGGGCATTCTCCTCAAAGTCTTCCATGAATATATCGGCGACAATGGGAGAAACAGATAAGCCCATCGCAACGCCATCTAATTGCTTGTAAAATTCTTTATTCCACAATAGATTGCCAGATGTAAGGCAATGTCTGAGTAGTAATGCATATTCTGCTGGCATGTTATTTTCCTTTAGTTTGTTAGTTGTAATTGAGATGCAGTCTTCAACGGGTAGGCATGTAAATAGAGACTGAACATCAAAACTGACCATGGTTTCAGCGTCAGTAAGACGTAAGTCTTTTATCTCACTGACAAAATGGTATGAATCCTTAGTGTGTGCTCTTGTGTGTCCTCTGAGTGGTGATAATCTTTTAGCTAAGTGTTGAGCCAATGTTATACAATAAGTTGGCAAATCAATCTGACTCACTATTAGATGTAATCGAGCCTTCGGTTTGTGAATTTTTGGTAACCTATACAACTTCGGTGGTTTGGCACATGCAGGTATTATCGAATTAACGTCTAGATTCAATTACTTGGAGTATTCTTAATTAGATCGCTAGTTGTTTTAAGCGTATTAGTTGTAGGGTTTGGTTGGACCTTTCGGTATGTATTTTTATCCGACAAAAGTTTTTGTATTTTAAAATTTTAATCCGACGTATCCTTTTACCTTTATCTGCGCGAAGAATAGTAAGCTCTGGTCTGTTGCGTAAGTTTTCCAATGCGCTAAATTCATTTTTGGGAAGATTTAATTTTGGCGATGAACTTCGACGTGGCATAGACGAAATTTCTTGACGTATTACCTCTAAATCTGCGTTACCAATATTATTTTGATATAGGTAATCATCAAAAATACAGATAAAGTCCTCATATGGTATTCTTTGTGGTGTTATTGCGAGATTAATACCTTTTGTAAAACTTTTATTTTGGCATCTTCTTGAGGCAAACCTTTTAACACCGTCTACTTTCATTAGAAACGGCGAAGCTAGCTTTGCTCTTTCAAACCGAGACACAAATGTCCTCTCCGGCTGATATTTCTTATCACTCCTGTCTGAGGTACTATTTATAACACTTCTTATGCCACGGGATGGAGTTTGCGTGTACCTCGGAGAGGACATCTGTTTTCTACACCTATACAACCTTGAAGGCACAGACCTGTCCATTCTATGGCTGCGCGTATACTGCGATGACCATTTCCGCATCTACGGGTGACTCAATATGTCCCATAGCGGTAATTCCGACACATACCAACTTATAGACAACGTCCAAATGGCTGCAGACTACGTGCTACTACAGATTCCATCCGCAGTGATCTTGACGCTTGGTTATTTTAACGCCCACGGTGAATGGCTTGGTTCTTGATTAACCGACACAACTGGTTACTTCACCTTCGCGGATCCGGTATCAGGTATTAGTTATGGGCAGTGCGGCAGTCAACACTTACCATCACCCCTGAGAACTAGGATGGAATGCGTCGTGTTCAGTAAAAAAGTTTTCCGGTTTCCTACACCATACGAAACAAAAACACCCTCACCACGTACTTAAAATATAGAAATAATTTTACTGATATAAAATACAATAAACTAAAGTTCCCTAAATAGATATCTTATCCTGAACGATAGTATTAAATTTATCTCAAATTTATCTACATTGATTCTAACCTTAAACACAAAGCTACTTCAGAAAAAATAAAATTTTTTTTGTGATTGAAGCAAAGTTTAATGTAAACTTTTATTCATGACAAGAATAAAAATTGCAAACGCTCATGTATTGTTCCACTTCACTGTGTGTAGAGCTTGATTGGTTTCTTATACCAGATCATATTGCGAAAGTTTCTTTTCAGAGTTATTTTGAACTTGATGTAAGCTAAAACTAAACAAGTTTTCCCCATCAAATCTTAAAAAAAATCATTATCTTTATAAGAATAAAACATCACTCAATTTCTATATCACTAATTCATTTAATTCTCGGATCCATTTATAGACAATAATATTATATATTTTGTTTTGGGTTTTTTATTATATATTTTTTATCACCGTATATGTGGAACATTTTATTCCATCATCTGTGGTATCTATTGGACGTAGAACCTAGCCATGATTTTGTCACCCCTGCAGAAATGCATTACAAAAAACACAGGAGTGCTACCGCGCCTGGGCTGACGCATCGACGTCTCGGAGTACAAACACCAGTGCTCTTGAAATGAAGAACAATTTCGCCTCCAGGTCCTTCAAAAATGTCACTGCCAAGGCAAAGTCAGAGCACTTTGCAGAATAGCGAGAAAATATTTCATCTTCCTTGGGGTGTTGTCCAAGGGAACTTCTGTCAATCATCTTTCCCATCTCTGCACATGAACAACGACTCATTAGCCCGTGCCGCAAAGGACAAAGTTCATCAGCTGTGTTCTCTCTTTGCCTCCAACTCGACTATTGCTGACAGAGGGCACTCACTGCCGAACATGCCGCGGTGTAAGTGCTCCGATGTGCTATTTACACAGCGATTGATGCGTACAGCACTTCTCTCCCTGGACCTCAACAAGTCGAGTTGGCACAATGGAGTCCTTCCTATTATTTTAAATACGTGTGCTGCGGTGTTGGCACCAGTTTTAATGCATATTTTCGTTACTACTACTCCCTAGGCGTTGTCCTAAATTAAACAGCTTTGGTCCATCCGATCACTGAAAAAGCGACCGCTCAATCCCGGTTAACTAAGGACCTGTCGCCATCACTCTTTTTTCATAATAATCTATTACAAGACCGTGTACCGCTTTGTCGGAAGTCTAGACTTTGTTGTGCAAAGTTTCCAATTGGAGGCGACTAAATTTAGTCCAGTTGAGCTAAAAAAATCGTACCTGTTCAGTTTCAGGGCACTCTATTAGTTGTCATTGATGTCAACGCCGAGGATTCCAATACTAGCTGCCTCAGCCTGTATTGGAATCCTCGGCGTTGACATCAATGATGTGCAGTTTTGTGGTCACTTGGATGAGAAAGCCGAATAGGCAATGTAAATATATGTTGTAGTTCTTTGCGTCTAACACGGGGATTCCTTGCTTAGACAAATTGCAGCTGCTCGGTTTCACCATCGCATATCGCGATAAAACTTGCTACATCATCCATACCATCTTGATTCGGTGGTGATCTACCACTGTGTGATTTACAGGAATTTATTTCCTTTCTCGCGCAACTTCTTTGTGGAATTGACTACCACCAGCCACTTTTGTGCACCGATACGACTTACGGATGTTCAATAAAAGTGCCTTTTCCTTTCATGAAAAGCTGGCAACATATCTGCGATTCCCGTCGCGTTATAGTTGTTTACGTGCAATGAACAGGTCAAAACTTACCATCATGTGAGCCTTATGCTCGTTTGTTTGCATTCCATAAAAATAACAAATATTTCTCAGCAAGGAATCTTAAGCTTATCAAATATTTCAGCTGCACGACGAAAACCACTATGATTTCATATGCAACAAGCAAACCAAAGAAACTATATACGGAATATACAGAGTGTCACATCATTTACTTCATAAACGAACAGATATAGTGAGCAAAACCTACGAACTATACACGAAATATAAAAAGTGCCACATCATTTCCGCCATCAACGGACGCGTGAAGTAAACAGAATAATATAAAAACCGTGTACCGGTATATACAGTGCCATAAGCTTCTACTTCGTTCTATATTAACCTATGTAAATCTACAAGAGCGTGTGTGGATATTATATGAGACTTTATATTAGTAAAAATATCGTTTGTTAAAGGCAGTTGCAAATAAACCACATCGAAGTAATCAAGTCTTACTTTCGCTAAATTTCCCGAAAATGGAAGTGGACCTTAAGGTCTAGTTCAAAAGCCTTTATTACAGACAAAAATTGAAAAGACAGACGCCAGCAAATTATTCCACTCCTTTGCTGTACACCAAACCATTTGGTTCGCAAACCATTTGGTTCTAATGCGTGTAATATCGAAAATAAAGGGGGTAGGATCAGCTGACCGTCTGTTTGTCCAAATTTCTTGTATAAGACAAAAAAATTCGTTATTAGAAGACCTAAATAATACCATTTTTTATTTAAAAGTTAAATTTTCATTATTTAAAGGTGTGAAAAATCCTACAGCTTCTGTTAATTCTTCTCAAAACTTCTCACTTTTAAAGCCGCTATTATATTTCGACGTTCATTAGTCGTAAAGCTAAAATAATAAATAACTTCATAATTCTACTTGATTCGACCCTTAACCTTTCATATAATATTATTTCATACAAATTGATGCAATTCTCAACGCTTAACATATCAGACGAGACTAACTATAAATCTGGGCTATAAGTATCTCCTAATCGTTTAAGTGCTCTGTTAATGTCTTTAGTTCCTGCTTAAACTCACTCATCTATTTATAATGCGCTTGATATTATCCAATATCTCTTGAGTCAAATCAGAAATTATCAGATTAACACTTGGGTTGTTATAATGTGTCAAATAAGCTACATATTATATCCTATAAGGAAACAGTATCCAGGGACTTGAAGGACATGATTGACCTGCTCAAGGGTACGGATCCAGAACTTTATGCAGTTTTCGTGGCAACGGATTTTCACAAAATCTCTTCCGTGACATATGACCATGTAGATTTCACCCGTTTACTTAAGGATATAGCTTCGGTACGAGGTTAGTGAGTTAGAAAAAGCATCAGTCACAACTGAAAAATTTGAATTACTTAAACAAGAAACACACGATACGAAACATGCATCGTTGATTGATTGTTTCCAGTTGAAAAATAAAATAAACACGAAAAGAGGAGCATGCCTACAGAAAAATCTTGAATTTGGTAGTGGGCCTATAGGCTTTCAATACGTGCCCAACAAAACAATCGCTAGCAACTGCTGATTCAAAGGGTAACGGGTGGATAACCGAACGCCTCATCAATGTGACAACAATAGTGCCGTCCCTGTATCACAAGACCAGGAATTTAAGATAGATTACTCCGGCAAAGAGAAACGAGATGATATTGCTTTGGATATGCTGTTTGTGAGCGAGAAAAGCGATAAGAAACAAGTTGAAGAACATACCGGTGCGAAGCTGTCGCAATCCCCTATGGTCAGTGAGCGGTACTAGCTTTAGCCGGACTAGCTAGTTTGTGCGAAGTGAGAGTGAATAGTAAGAAAAGGTAGAGACTGTGAATAATGCGAACACGGATTGGTTAATCAAAAAGGAAAAACTACGTCTGATCCGCATTATAAATTTATATACAAGTGGACATAAAAGTGATTTTGTTGATTTCAAATATAAGTACGAAAGCAAATGAAGATGACATTGTTCAGACTCATTGACAAGAAAAACTAATGAAATTATAGTGTTAAAAAAAGATAAATACTAAGCCATAACATTCAAAACATGTTTTTAAACGATAATTTATGGCCGAACGGAATTGTCTCTAGGTGTTTTGTGAATTTTATGTACAGAACTAAAGATAGACAAACTAATTCGAGTTAGTTAAAATCACATACTTTTATTTAGTAATATGTAGTGAAACCACAAAAAAGTTTTGTTAGTTCTGTAAGTCAGCAAAGCGTTCGTAGCTCTTCAGGAGACTTGGCGACTCCCGCATGATGTTCCTTTCTTAAGCTCGACTAGTCCTGATTTTAAATACATAGAGTATTCAAGATGATTCATAAAATGCTATGATTTGCACGATGTACGGATCTAGTTAAAATTACCCTATTTAAGGCATACTTCCAGAGTCTGTATACGAGCAATCTATGGGTTTATTACACCAAAAGGTCGGTAGATGTCCTGCGTGTCCAATATAATAACGCTTTCAGACTGTTGTTGGGACTGCCTCGGTACTGTAGTTGGTCGGAGATTTTTGCGCAATATCGCACGGAAGGCTTTCATGCGATAATAGGTGAGTAAAAAACTTGGCTTCTAAGAAGGGTGAGGCATAGTCAAAACAGCATTCTAGAAACGGTAGCTTAGAACTACAATTATCCGTTTTTGAAAAGTTTGTCTGCACATTAATGTATATTAACACTAGTTTATAAGTCATTTATCAGTAACAATACTACGGATTATTTTGGACCAAAATAAAGATATTATTATCAACGTTATATTTCCTTTAATTTAATTTGGATTACAAAAATGATTTGAATATTGCGAATTTTAATTGAAAAAGAAAATATATCTATTTACTTGCGGTACGGCAGAATCAGATTCTATAGAGCACGTTTCGGTATCATCGCTATCATCATTAATACATTTCGCAAGTCCACTGCTAAACAAAGGCCTCCTAAACATTTAATACGCCAAGTGAATTATTGTGAAATACAAAGAACTCTAACAACGTATAGTTATTATTATCATCACAGCTCTTTACAAATGCAGATCACAAGGTTGGCCCAAGGAATGCCACAAAACACTGATGTATCATGCGTTCCATACACATCATGCATGTCTTATTACTTTGTTATTCATATAGTAGTAGCCCGCCCAATTCGACACTCAGTTGCCAATAGAAAATCTTTCTTACCATTTTTAAATTACACATTCCTGCATAAATTCCTACAGGAGAATTTGAAATAAACAAAACAAATTCCATATTTAAACCATTTTTCAAAATTTCGCAAATTTTATTAATACACTTAGTGTTCTGTGAGGAAAAAACACGGAAAAATAAAAATATTATATTCTTAATTTTGCGAAAAACCAATATCCACCACCACGGCCATTGACATATATGTAAAAACTCACAAGCTGATTTAAATATCTGGTGGCAAAATAATAAATCCAACTATTTTAATAATTTGTTAAGATTACAATAACTCGTAACTAAAAATAAACTACATAGTTAATCTTATTTGGTATGGAAGTCTAAAAAATGATTTCTGGCATGTTTCCTAGTTATAATGCAAAGTTGCGTCTGACATTTTATGCAGTACACCACAGTCTTTTTTTTTTGCAGTATCTACACCATCCTTCCTCAATGTTCTTGTCTTGTCTGTCATACTTTACTGGACTGGAAAGGCGTGCCGCATGGGGTTGTTGACTTTTGAGGTTCCGCTTTTGCTCCGTTTGGCACAACGGTTTTCAAAAACGAGATTCACATATACAGCATATCGGAAAGCTTTCAGTGGCATCTTATTTTTACGGTTGCCTTATACGGTTCATTCTAGTAGTCGATGAATGTGCAAGTGCCAGGGATTGCCTTGTAGTCTGCGGTAAGTTAAGAAGAGGGCAAGCAATCTGCAAGAGAGCCGTAAAACAAAGGCAAGCAGTAAGGATTCAGAGCCGTGCCAAATGCAGGGCAGAGGGTTACTTTAAGAAACATAAAGCATTCTATATGGTAATGTGCAGTTCCAAGAAAATTACAACTTGCTTACAAACCTAAGAACTACGGTATAATTTCGACTACTACGCGTCTAATACTAATTACTATTTCACACATAATGCTTACATATTATTTTTTACATAAATAGTTTATTAATTTTTAGCTGCGGTAGCTCAACAGGCCAATTACGGCTTAAATTACACTGGTAATAAAATAAAGTAATCATATCTGTACTTCCAAATATGAAAAGAAGCTTTCTCTAGTTTTACCTAATTACAACGCAATTTTTTTAATTTTCCTTTCGCGATCATCGCATCAGTGGAACGGAAGGTAAATTAAAAAAGTTTTTGCAATAACGTTATTTGCTGAACGTTTCAAATACATAATTCGAAGCCTAACTTTCACACATACCACTAAAATAGGAGACGATCTCTATGACAAGTAAATATCACGTAATATGAGTTCTTACGTTTTACTACTCATATGAAAAATATTTAGTGATATGAGGGTGGGTAAACAAATTCTTTCATCGTATTACTATACACATTTCGTTCTAGCTATCACCACACTGCGAAATACTTGGAAGTTATAGAACGTTCATTCACACCCGATTAACTCTGGCGGAGATTTCTATCACTATGCATATGTAGGTTAAAATATTATTATGTAAGTAAGACGTCTATTGATATTGGTACTTTGTAGTGCTGGCGTAAGAGAGTGTGTTACCCCATTTCTTCCCGTAGGTGTCGTAAAAGACGACAAAGGGAACTTTTTAAACGAAGAAGATGCTGCTGACCATCAGCAGCAGCGGATCTCTGCCTACTTATATCCGTTAAGCGAGGCTTTTGAAGTGATTTACAGATTGACGGATTTTAAAGTACGAGGTGTGGTCAGCTTTGTCTTTCTACTAACAGTAAAATATAGTTTTAGATTGAAGCAACTGCTCAGAAATGTTCAATATTATTACCTTATCTTTTTATTAAACATATATTTGTAGAAGTGCTTCTAATATCTTATTTATCGATTTTAAAAATTTGCATTAATTAAGGATTACGTATATTATTAATATAAGTTTATTATATCGATGGAGAAGAAAGATTTTCGAATGGCAGTTTCGTGTCACTAAATAACAGTGTTAATTCTTACATCTAATCCTATATATGGTCGAGTTCAAATGCGGAATCGCAAATTGTATTATGATTAAAATGTATTATAAGGAAATTTATTATAAAAATTAAGATTTAAATTTAATCATTCAATATAGAATTATATAGCTCCTTGTATTGTGTTATGGTTAGACTCAGCATTTATTTCAAGTCTCCTACGTATTGAGAAAAGCAGTAGGTATGGCGC
>DWHP01007269.1:0-11029 GCA_018247895.1 Parnassius honrathi
ACACAGTCCACCTGATGGTAAGTAGTTGCTGCGGCCCATAGACATCTACATCTATTCTCGATTACAAATCAAAATGCAGATGCGTTGTCATCCGTGAGAACAAAGATGGAACGCCCTGTTTCCAGTAAATCCGATCTCCCATTCTCTACACTTACCAAACGAAATGCAGCAGCATAAGGGTACTGTTTTACGCTGGTATTCTGTGAGAGCGTGGTCCTTCCCCGGTCGAGCCGACCCATTCATGTTACAACTATACTACTATTTCATTAATGTTACCATCATTTACAACTGTAACTTGATCATCGGCGTGCAAAAGGCATTTGACGGTTAACTGACCCATTCTTAGCCCGCATTCTTCAACTTTCAAATTTTCCAATCAACTGTCCATAAATAGGTTAAACAGCCACGGGGAAGCCACCACACAACTCTTTCTGACACATTTATGGATGGCAAACCGGTTCGAGTATACCTTGTTGATCCTAATAGAAGCACTCGAGTCCCTATACAGAGACTTAAGTACCTGTATCAACGCAGCGCTCAACCTAAATGAGTAGAGTGTTTGCCATAATACATCCATGTCCGCTATATCTTAAGCCTTTTCCAAGTCCATGAACGCACACAAAACTTTTTGGTATTTTTCCAAAAACTTCTCCACGATCATGCGCATAGAAAAGACTCGATCTATATACCCCAATACCTTTTTTGATTTGCACATCCACCACAAATTTTTTCATCAGTTTCTTTCATGACCCTTTCAATTAGTATTTTGTCATACTTTTTTCCCGCAATACTAAGAAGGCTGATACCACGGTAGTTTTTACAGTCCTGCTGTGACCCTTTTCCCTATGTATTGGGACTATCAAAGCTTTGCAAAAGCCTCCCGGTATCCGCTTCAGTTCCCAAAATAAATTAAACAAGGTGCACTGCAGGCCTGCCATCACTTCCTCTCCAGCCCTTAGCATTTCAGATAAAACTCTATCAAATCCGGCTGCCTTACCTACTTTCATGTTTTTCATTGTTTTCATTATTTCATCTATATTTATCTTCCTATCTCTTTCATCTTCTTTCGGAATTTCATTTAGTTCACACGTCTCCACACTCATAAATACACTTTCAAACTATTCCTTCCATCTCATCAGACTCAATACTCTATCATTCAGATTACAGCCATTCTCGTCCCGTATCGCATTCAATCTGGGCTGTTTTGAATGTCCCCTGGTAGTTCTAGTATTCTTCTATCATTCCTATCCGTTCTTTCTTGCTTTTTCGTTTCAACTTATTCCTTAATACTTTTATTTAGACGTTTAAACTCCGCCCTTTTCTTTCAATCTCATCATCAGCATTAATCGTTACAGCCCTTCACAAGTCCATTGCTGAACATAGGCCTCCCCCAAGGTATGCCACAAGCACGGTCCTGAGCCACCTGCATCCATCGATTTCCTGCATGTCTTACCATGTCGTCACTCCATCTAGTGAAAGGTCACCCTACACTTCACCTACTGGTACGAGGCTGCCACTCGAGAACTTTTTATCACCAACGGTTATCGGTTCTTTGAGCTATGTGGCAGGCCCATTTCCACTTCAGCTTACCAATCCTTTGGGTTATGTCGATTAATCTGGTTCTACTGCTGATATCCTCGTTTCTAAGTTTATCATGCAAAGGAACCCTTAGCATAGCTCTCTTCTCCATAGCTCGCTGAACGACTTTCAGCGTTCTCATACGGCCAGCAGTGAAGGACTACGTCACCTGAGAACTGAGACATATGGAACTGTCCATATGTCATCACTGGCAACACGCACTGTTTGTACAATTTCGTTTTCAGGTTTTGAGGTATGTCTGATGAGAAGATATAACGTAATTTCCCGAACGCCGCCCAACCGAGTTGAATCCGTCCATTGACCTCTCGGTCGAAGTTCAACTTACCTAGTCGGACTATTTGTCCCAGGTAAACGTACTCGTCAACAATTTCGAGCTTAGTGCTTCCAACAACTACCGGCATAGGTGTGACATGGACATTAAACATGATCTTTGTTTTGCCCATGTTCATCTTAAGACCTATCCGTTGGGAAACACCATTGAGGTCATTGAGCATAGTGCTTAAGTCCTCCAGCGATTCTACTATAAAGACTATATCGTGAGCAAATCGAAGGTGAGTGATGAACTCGCCACTGATGTTAATACCGTATCCTTTCCAGTCCAGTAGCTTGAAAACATCTTCCAATTCAGCAGTGAAGAGTTTCGAGGATATAACGTCACCCTGTCTTACACCTCTCTGCAGTTGGATAGGTTTCAAACTCTGGTTCTGTACTCGGATAGCTATTGTAGCCCTACTGTACAAACACTTCAGCACTACGATATACCGACAGTCAACTTGACACCGCTGAAGGGACTGTAGCACCGCCCAAATTACGACAGAATCAAAGGCTTTCTCATAGTTATAGGCAAAGTGGCAGATTGTACGCTTCGGTGTTCTGTACAATCCACCGTAGGGTATGTATGTGGACTACGGTACTGAAGCCTTTTCGGAAACGATGCGTGCGAGACGATTCGTAATGTCTCTCGAACAGCTCGTAGACGCAGCTCAGAAGGGAAATTGGTTTGTAGTTCTTCACTTCTGCGCCACGCCTCCGGAGTAGTACCACCATGGAGGACGGAATTGAAGAGTTTCTGAAGGACTTTAAGTACCGGTGTTCCACCCGCTTTCGAAACTCCGCTGTAATTCCATCCTCGCCGGGGTCCGTGCCATTTTTAATATGCTGGAGAGCCATTCTTATCTCGCTCAGTTTGACGTCCGGGATATCATCGGAATAGTGTCGGATAAGACTTGCTCTCGGATCGTTACTCACACTTGTACCGTCTATTTGTGTAATTGTTCATGGGAGGTATATTGCCATAGTTGCCACGCTTGGCGAGCGGGTTGGCAACCGCAGTTTTTTGTTGTACACTTGCTGCTATCAGGAAGATGCTGCTGCCCATCTCCTGCCTGTCTCCCTCTGTCGCCTTTTACGACACCCACGGGAAGATATGAGGTAGTGGATATTCTTAACCGCCACTACACGGCAAACTACACCAAATCACAAAAATTAAAATAAAATGGTAATAAGAAATGTTAGCCCAAATTTTAATGTTTCTGTTTAAACGAAAGATTTTAAAATTATACAATTATGCAAAGTAATCACAGTGATTTATTATTAGATATTATAAACCTTTAAAAAATTAAAATATGTAAAGTAAAAGGATGTCAGTCTCATATACTACGTTTCAGCAAATATTCTTTTAACTCACATTTTTGTAAAATGATTATATTCGAGAACAATTCAATGTACAATGTAAGAAATAATTAAATAATTAAGTACGATTTATTCGATTTATGTTAAAAGAATATTTATCAAAGAGTTTTTCATCAATTATTTCCGATAATAAATGGCAAGTGCTAATTGATTCATACACGGTGCAAGGAAGGCACTAGCGATTCCAACCCATGTGATGATAGAATTATTATAGAAGCGCTACCAATTAGTGTCTGCTTCCTTAAAAATTGAGTTTTAGAGAAATTAAATTATACTTGTTTGATACTATACCTTAAAAGTGATACCAATAAAGAAAATTATAGCATTAAATGTAACATTATGTGTAACCTAGCTAGTAGTCGCGCTAATAACCACTAATCTACGAGGCATTCTGTTCTCATGATCATGAGATCCAGGGTTAAAATTCCGAGCGGGCCAAAATCAGTGATTCTGTCAAGATTTTCACCGTAACAGCTCGGAATCAGGAAAATGATTGTATTTCAGCCCCGTGTCTTGAGAAGCATGTAAAGCCTGGTCCTGTGATTGATTTATCTCCGGTCATGTTGTATTTCGATACATCGTCCTGTAAGAGTGAGGAAATAGAGAGTACACTTATACCACTTATACGTATGCACGTACTCGTGTACTTTAATCCTGTCTCGCGTAGATGGCCAGTGTCCATTGCAACTTGCCGCAGTGATTGAAAATTCTGACTGGAAAACATTTTATTCCATAAATACTGGCTGACTTTACACCGTCAAGAAGAAATGGTAATGATTTCTTATATTTACGTGAATACTAGACGCGGAATAAAACTAATTTTACGGATTTTATCGCGTTTAATTTTAACGATGCCCTGATGTCATTGTTAACGAAGGTTACCTTCAACTATTAATAATTATTTTCTTTTAATAAAGTTACTCTTCTTACTTTACTTAAATTTTTAATTTTTTTTAAACGAACGTGAGCGTAAGATGGTGCTGTAAAGTTTCCGAAATAGGTGAAGTAAAAAATAGTAAAAAAAATAAATGTACGAAAAAGGAGCCTATGAAACAGACATTTTTTAAAAGTTATTAATTTTTTATAATTTAAACTTAGCTTAAAGTTACAGCCTTTATACGTTCCACTGCTGGACACAGGTTCCTTTCATTTTTGGAAGGTTTTTAGGGCAAAGAAATGCCCGCCGTGCTTCCTCAACAACCTTAACAATTTCATCGGTGCTGCCGGGGGACGAACCCGGGCTGCTCGCGTACTGTGTTTACAGTGAGCGCTTAGCCCCTGAGCTACCACGGCTTTTTTATAGAAATATCGTGAAATTGCTCTATCGATAAGTACTAGGTACTAATTTGAAGCAAGCTATTTGACCAGCGGTCGGCATTAAAATCAAGGGAGAATTTTAACTGCGAAGTGTGACGCGGATGATAACGATGGTATTTTATGGTGAATGAATTCTCTACTGTGTCTATTGTTTAGGTGCTGAACCAGGATCCAACCAACTTGCCGAGCACTTGCGATTGTCAAAGAAAATCCATTTTTCTTCGCAGGTACCAATGCAGTTCAAACTTCCTTTGTGTGTGTGTGTGTGCCTATTGAGCGGTGCAAAGCACGTTTCGACGCATATTTTGCGCTGCCGATCATGTCGTGCCAAAGTTTTCAGATGACCACGTGGTTCATTTTTTAGGTCGCAATTTCCGGAACGGAAGTGGACAAATCAGTAACAGGTGATGCGTTCGGTAGTAGTGTTCGCTTCGTAAAAGTCGTTTATATGGCGCGGTGCTTGCGCCGCGTTGCTGCCACGACCGTACTCATATTCTATAATTACTCAAATTCTAAACGTATCCATGACGACGAAATGGAGAATTCCAAATTAAAATAAAGAATTTCATGTTTTCAAAAATAAAATTAACGTGAAATTTAAAATTCGAATTCAAATTATTTTGATTCAAAATGGCCAGTACTGCAGAACAGCGATTTCATAGATGAAGACGTATTGTTATATTCTATTCAGAAATATTTTTTTTTTATTTTAAGGAAATGGATATATACCAACATCGAGTTTGCGCGAGATTTTAGCCGCCCTAGACGATCAACTCACTCCAGATCAGCTTAACGAGATGATAGCTGAGATTGACACCGACGCTTCCGGTACTGTAGACTTTGACGGTGCGTACAATGTATATTCAATGTTAACGATAAATAGGCAGGGATTTAACATTATGTAGTAACCTCTGCGTACATAAGCTTACCTGCCCAGCGTGGACATAAAATAAACAAAAAATTCTTCTTTACGGATATTACGCGAAAAACGCATTTTTTTCTTTTCTTTCTTAAACTATTCCAGATCTAATCACTTCACCATTGGAAAGGCTATGAAGTTTTCATTTTGAACATATAAGTTTTTCCATTGATTCTCATGCCTATATAACATCTGACATTGAAAATTGAAAATTAATTTTAATGAGAATAGCCATTGCAGGTTTATCACCATTATTATAGCTCTTTAAAAGTCAACCGCTAAACAAAGGTCTCCCACGAGCAATACCTAAAAACTACATCCGGAGCCACATATATCCGTCGACTTCCTGCATGTTTTACAGATCTTTATTCCATTTATTAAGGGGTAGCCTACGCTTCGCTTATATTTATAAGGCTGTAGTTTATACTGATATATTCATGTAAGTAAATAAATATACCTTTATCGCTACATTGGAAGAACCTAAACAAAGCATGTAAATAAAAAGAAAATATAGCTTTATGACTATAATAGAAAAATGTTGAAATTTAAATATTAAACAAATATTTATCAGAATTTAATTTAGAAAATCTAGGTGACTAGCTTTTGCTTAGACGGAACTGAGATCCCATTAAGCACTCGTTTGCAGGCACTCCTTCCTCTCTTGAAGGCCACATGGGTGTCATGAGAATTTTTGGCTCCCCAAGCACTATCTAGCATAGCAATTTTACGATAAAGGTTACGCTGTAATGTTACAATAAAGAGTAATTATTGGTGCAACTACAGCTACTTTCTCATATCTTCGGGACAAAGAGATTTAAGAAAAGAAAAAAGAAAAAGCCGATCTTTTAGACTCTCTTTTTGCGTCCAAATCGACCCTCGATGACAAATGGAACACACCGTCGGCCACTCCGCGGTGTGAGTGCTCTATGATTCATGTGCGATTTACGCAGTGCTAAGTACGTAAAGCACTCCTCTCCCTGAACATGCACAAGTCGAGTGGGTCTGACGCAATCCCCGCAATTGCGCTGAGGACGTATGCTCCACGGTTGGCTCTGGTTCTGATGCGCCTTTTCCAGTACTCCTACTTCCTAGGCGTAGTCCTGAATTCATGGTAGACAGCCTTCGTGCACCCGATCCCTCAAAAGGTAATCGCTCTGATCCGTTCAACTACAGACCTATCGCCATAACCTACTTGTTCTCCAAAATAACGGAGTCCGTTATTAACACCCAGCTCATGCGGTACCTTGAGGAGCACCAGCTGATAAGTGACTGCAAGTACGGTTTCCGTCGGGGTCGCTCAGCTGGTGATTTTTTGGTTATCTAACGGTGCAGGCAATCAAGTCCAAGGGGGAGGCTTTGGCAGTTAGTTTGGACATAGCGAAGAACTTCTATCGGGATTAGCCCAAAGCGCTTTTCTCGAAGCATCCTTTCTATATGTTTCTCGAGAAATTGTGTAATTGGATCAACAATTTTCTGTCTGATCGGAGCGTCAAAGTCGTAGTAGACGGTGCATGTTCCGATTGGTAGCCTATTAACGCTGGTGTTCCGCTGTGTGCTACCTTTAACGCTGTTTCACTTCATATTAATGATATGTTGCAAACCTCGTAACATGCATTGCTTTGCGGACGACAGCACTGGTGATGCTTTATACACCGATCAAACATAACCGATAAACAAAATCCAAGATTAGGAGCAACTAAATCTAATCCAATTCAATCCCCAGAATACATGCTTTTACGCGTTCACCGCTAAAAAGAACCCCTTTGTCATATCTCCTAAGTTTCAAGGACACTCCGCTAGTTGCCTGAGCTTGTATCGGAAACTTTGGCGTCGATAAATTGAAGGATTTGCAGTTTCATAGTCACTTAGAAGAGAAAGCCAAATTAAGCTTGGCGTACTCAGCAGAGCGGGACAGTATTTAATGCCGGCACACCGCCTACAACTTTAGAAGGATCGGCAACACATGGAATACTGCTATCGTCTCCGGGACGGTGCTAAGATTATCTCAACGCAGTCTCTGATGCATTAAACATTTGTGTCACACTCCAGCTGTCAATTTGCTGTAACGCCTTGAATACAAATGACTGCTTTGAATGCGTGTACGCGCGGAATGCACGTGCATTGACGATGAACATGCAAAATAAATTAATAATGACTATACGTTGGTAGAGCCATGCTGCAGCGATATTAATAGTATAGTTGTAGCACGAATGGGTCGGTCGACTGAGGAAGGAACACGTTCTCACAGAATACTGTTACGAGCTTAGGGTTCGTGACAATAAAAACTGCCGATTGAATTACTGAAATTGACACTTTAATTGCCGAGTACCAATTAAAACTTAAAACTCACTAATAATTAATCGCACTGATCACTTTAATTCACTTTATTTCAGTCCGAAGCTTCACTTGATCGCCAAATTCAATACTGCCCCGATCGCGGGTTGCAGTGGCTTTAAATACACCTTTTACACCGAAACATCCAGAATATTCCAGTAAATACGGGCGCCGACCGACCAGACGCAGAAAGTTTGAGTGTGGGGCCTCTAGAAAGCTTAATTCTTGTGTTCAATACTAGATGGCGCTGTTGGTCAAAAGTTCAAGATTGACATTTTCTAGGAAGCCCTCCGCGCTTTGGTCCCCGAAACTAGATGGCGCTAGTGTATATACTAGTGTAATATTACACTAATGCTAGGGTCGCATCTGCGTCTATCGCCACAAAGCGACACGATACACACAGATGTGACCGGCTATTATCGGCTATCGTCGCGAACACTCAGGCTGCGCGCGTGTGCGGGTGTTATCGCCCGGGTGGCGGTACATCAAAGGGTTTTAGCGAGTCAATATATCGCGCTGCCTGGTCAGACTAGCGTTGTTCATTTCGGCCGTTGTTTTCGATCAGTTCAGACGCATGCAGGTGGGCTGTGTAAAATGGAGTGGAGTGATGAAATGGTACTGAAATTCCTCTTTTTAGACTTTAGGTTTCTTCTTTTTATATTTTAATAAATGCATTATGTAATTGTTAGCACACATGTAGAAGTAAAGAAATTCGCCGTCCATAGTTAAAAGTTTGAAAATGACTTCGGCCATTTTGGATTATTACACGATAGTTAATAAATAAAATAAAAAAATAAAAATATCGAAGCCGCTAATATGACCAGTTTTGATCGCGATAATTTTTTAGTATCAAAACGTACGAAGCTTCGGCACGCATTACTTCGGGACAATGCACGCAGGTGCGACCGAAGAATAAAGGCGCGACGAATCAAAGAAAAGGTAGAGAATATAAATGAAAATAAACGCGATTAAAACCGTAAAAATGATTTTCTTTAATGTTTAGTATCCATATAAATAAACGAAATAAGAATCATTACATTATTTAAAAATAAGAAATGTTAAAATTATCATGAGACAAAAAGCTGGCGAGACGTACAGGAAATCAGAGATAAACAGTTAATTTAAAAATGTAGTGAAAGTTAGATAATAAAAATGTTATCGTGTTTGCCCTCTGATCTCCACACTTCGTTCATCGTTCAAATGTTATCAACATGGTTAAATAGACCTAATTTCACATGCCCTCAGCTGACATTCGCACTATCAATCCTAATATTTATATTTATACCAATAGATATCAAACACACCGGATACAAGAAATGGGAGTACCCGCTCCACTTCTGGTAAGATCCGGCCGTGGATAAGTTATATAAATGAGAATTAAGTAAATACAAGAATTAACAAGATAAAAATAAATCTGATTTCTTCGGATTTTGGCCTCTTGGCTTGATAGCAGTATTACTCGTTTTTTAAAAAAAGTGTAAATGAGCACAATTCACCGATGGCAAATAGATGTAGCGCATAAAAACCGGCATCTACCTTCGAATAAGCATCTAAGTACAGATGCATTTTCACACCTGAGCAATGCCTTACTGCCAGTAAAATGGTTCTCCGCTTCTCGTTACTCACGATAGGGAACACAGAAGAATATTACTGCTATTATTTGTGAGTGTGGTTCTTCCATGTCAAGCCAACCCATTCGCGCTGCAGGTTACACGCCCCGGGACGGTTCGTCTTCCAGACACCGTGCACCTTCGTTAAGCATTGCCCGTCTCAGGTCTGAACGTTTAGCTGTCCGTCAATTTTCGATACGGATTTTCCATCGTTTATATTAAATTACGAGATTTTTAGCGTAACACTAAGTAGATTTTTAAGAGAATCGCCGCCAACAAACTCTAGGTTTACTGCCGTAAAACTAGGCAATAGTAAGTGTCTAATCATATTGTGTAATTTACATGTATAAATATGTAGGTTGTTAATGTAAACACCGTTATCCTTGAAACCAGTGATTTGGTTTCACTTATAGAACGTAAATTCAATGAAAAATAACAATATTTTTTTTAGTACAATCCCAATTTTTCCTTAAAAATTTGTCCTAAGCCAGGATGAAAGTATGAAGGAAAAGTAACATCACACGCTATGTGTACCTATTGTGTTGTTATTGGAATGTTTTGTAGGTAGCTATGGCGGGCGGTGATCGTTACAGCGATTACGTCACTCGGGCGCATAGAGTATCCATGAATTTACCGACGATGTCGGAAGGAACCTTTTTAAATTTCGTTACAGAAAATAGCGTCTTTTTTAATTCGGATTAATATCTTTATATCAAAGTCTATATTATATCCATATAACTACCTATGGTTTTAGTGACAACGGTGTTTACACTTACACCTTGTATGTAATAAAATTGAAGTGTCTGTCTTTAATAACTAAACAACTAGGTTCTATTAACCTCAACAGGCTATTCGCAAGCTACTCGCATTGAGACATATATCACTATATTTAATAAATTTATCTGTACGGGCTGATCTTCAAAATGGCTGAACTGATCGTCATTAATTTCACGAACGGAGTAATGCTAAAAGGAATGTAGGCTACATTTTATCCTATATATCGGGATTCAGGCTATATTATACAAGATTTTTTAATAAACTAATAATTGATGGAATTGTCTTTGGTTGTCTTAAATATAAATAACATATCCTATCCAGGCAAGGCCGGGACAGGTTTACTATATACATACATAAAATAAAATCGGAAACTATTTTATTTTCTTTTTTATCGACGCGTATCTCCATAATAGGTAAATGTATTAAAAGGATTTAGACCTGCTGAGCAAGTCATTCCGGCACCAAATCATACATAATATATATGTAGAATTTTGTTTAAATCCTGTTTTTTACCCAAATATAGAAAGGATCTAAACCGACTGTGTAAATGCACAAATGATTCTGGCACCATGTTGACAATTATGTCCCTATCCTATATTATATTTTGTTATATCCTGATCAACTTTACTGTTTGGTATCAATAAAAAAGTATTACATATTAGTAATAAAACAAATTATTCCTAAGACGCCATCTCACGCCATGGAATTATGAAATTAATTTGTTCAGATGCGACATTTCTGTGGGTACTTAAGTATAGGACGAATATATTATTATACACAT
>DWHP01007270.1:0-11029 GCA_018247895.1 Parnassius honrathi
CCATCTAGTATCGAACAGAAGAATTAAGCTTTCTAGAAGCCCCACACTCGAACTTTCTGCGTCTGGTCGGTTCGCGCACGTATTTACTGGAATATTCTGGGTGTTTCGTCGTCGTGTAAAAGCTGTATTTAACGCCGCTGCGAGCCGCGATCAGGGCAGTATTGAGTTTGGCGACACAAGTGAAGCTTCGGAGCGAAACAAAGTGAATCAGTGCGATTAATTATTAGCGTCTTTTAAGTTTCAATTGGTGCTCGGCAATTAAAGGGTTAATTTTGGTAATTCAATCGACAGTTTTTATTGTCAAGAAACTCAAGCTCGTAACACTATCATGTTACGTTGGTATTCTGTGTGAGCATAGGTTTTCTCTGGCGGAGCGCGCTTCTTTAAACTATAGATGTAATACGACGTTGGCAATATTTTGAGTTTGTGCCAAATTATGAGTATCAACGAGCACGTATGCGTAAGTAGATATGGATATGAAAGAAGTAAGAGAGGTGTGTCAAGATCATACTAAATTTATTAGTTTACGTAAGAAAATTAGTCAAATTATTTTTTATTTTCTTTAATGTTCTGAGTGTATTATTAATTTTAACATATCTAATCACTAATCTAAAGACTAAAGTTGTATGATTTTGCTAAAAACATTTTAGAAGTGTTAAAGGTGGAAGATGTTTTCCTTAGGTAAATCACTTATTATAATATAATATGCTATAAAGTATTATCCTATTTCTTGTCGATGATACACAAATCAAATTTCTTTTCTGGTCTTCATAAGATCCGCAAATGAATAATTTTTTAAAATACGTTTTACAATGTATCTAATTAACGAAATTAAATGTAACAGTACTTAAGTTTCTCGATCAGCAAACATCCTATGTAAAAGTCAAAAGCTTCCCATTGGACGGTAAGTGAACAAACAGTGATGTACCGTGGGTACAGCCGCGTGTAAATACGAGGTAAATCACATTAGCAAATTGTGTGTGCCTACGCCAAATGCTGTGAGAATATTATGTATGGGAAACTATGAGTGCTGTGAAGAAAATCTTTATGTGTTATCTTACTGAAACTTCCGGCTTTTACTTATTCATTCATTAAAAAGTCCCGCAGGGTTTCTTGTTGGATCTTCTCAGGATAGAGGTATTTTTCAAACTAGTGGCAAATGAAACATAAAAATGAAATAATACTAGTTTTTACGGATTTTATCGCGTATATTTAACGTTTTAAATATCCGACGTTTCGAGAGCTTTACAGCACCCATGGTCACGGGGGGGCCTGAGATGTCCAACGTCCAGATATCATAGTTAACCGCGGTTACCATAGATTAAAATTTAACTTTTGTTGTCTATGGTAACCGCGGTAAAATAAAAATGACCTTGAATAAGTATAATTTATAATCTATGTAGAATAAAATACATTTACATTCCTACTTTATGAAGGATTAAATTACTTTAAATAATCTGTTTCCATCTAATGTACACTAAGCTGACATGTAACTGATTATGTTAAATATAAATTAATTTTTGAGCACACAGTGGTAAGTGTTTGCTGCGGACCGTAGACGTCTGTATCTATCCTTGATTAAGAATCAAAATGCAGGTACGTAATCACCCTTGAGACTATGATGGAAAGCCCGGTTACAAGTAAAAGCGGTCTCTGGTTTTCTAAGCTCATCATACGCAACAAAGCAGCATCAAGCTGGTATTCTGTGGGAACACGTTCCTGCCCTGGTCGTGCCGACCCATTGATGCTGAAGCAGTAATATAGCAACTGCATGGACTTTTACGTAAGGTGGTTACGTCACCCGTTAAGTCAACTTTTACACGTAGTTCATTCAAAGAATATGCCACTTGGCAAACATTCCTCGGCAGGCATCACTCACAATATTGGACAGAAGAGTTAGCAAGCAGCCTTTTTAACTTACCGTAACACTATGTTTGACTAAATTTATACTATCGCACTGGTAAAGCTGTTTTCTTTCACTAATCCGTGTTATTGCATGATCAAATTTCAGCATATTTGAAAGTTTCCGTTATCAGTCTTCGATGAGACCTTTCCCTTAAACAAGTAGGTTACTCAGGGTGAAGCTAAGACCATTAAATGAAAAATTTTTAAAATAACGCAATATTTTTTTTTTATAAAACAAGCGACTAACGAACTTACAGTTCACCTGGTGGCAAGTGATTTCTGCAGTCGATCACCACTTGTAACCAAGGTTACAGGTGTGTTGTCACCTCCGAGAACTAAGATGGATTGTCTTACAGACTTTCACTATGCTGGTTTTATAGTCCGACTAGGTAAGTCCAACTTCAACCGACAATCAACTCATCAACTCGGTTGGGCCGCGTTCGGGAAATTACGACACATCTTCTCGTCAGGCATACCTCAAAACCTCAAAACTAGATTGTACAATCTGTGCGTGTTGCCAGTGAGACGTGGGCCATCACTGCCGACCGTATGAGGAAGCTCACAGTCGCTCAGTGTTTCTCTGTGCGATAGACTTAAAAACGAGATATTCTCAGTAGAACCAGATTAACCAACATAGCTCAACGGATTAGTAAGCTGAAATGGCAATGCGCCAGCCATATAGCTCGAGAAACCGACAACCGATGGTGAAGAAAGGCTTTCGAGTGGCAGCCTCGTACCGCCAGACGAAGTGTAGGTCGATCCTTCATGAGATGCAGTGACGACCTGGTAAGACACGCAGGCAATGAATGCGGGTGGCTTGGGACCGTGCTTTGAGGCGTTCCTTGGGGGAGGCCTATGTTCAGCAGTGGACTTGTGAAGCGCTGTAAGGAATGAATGAAAATGAATGCGTCTGCTTAGTTGGAGTTTCTAATGGATTCTTATCGTAGGCTGGTTATTGACGTGGACGACGGTAATAGGAGAGCTGTTTTTTTTTCACCCAGAGACTACGTATAACCATACGGTGAGTAGAGCCGTGGTGCAGTTATGTTAGTAGTATAGTTGTAGCACGAATGGGTCGACTCGACCGGGCAAGGACCACGCTCTCACAGAATACCAGCGTAAAATAGTAGCTCAACGCTGCTGTGTTTAGTATAGTGAGTGTAGAGAACCGGAGACCCTATTTATTGGAAACGAGGCATTCTATCTTGTCCTCACGGGTTACAACGCATTTTGATTCTTAATCGATGATAGATGTAGATGTCTATGGGCCAACCACTTACCATCAGGACTGTGTGCTCATTTATCTCCTATCCTATCCTATCCTATAAAAAGGCGGCCAGTATTTTTGATAATACATAGGTTTCTTTACTATCGTAAATGTTCTTTAGTAAAAAGGATTATAAAATTAGACGGATGCACTTTTTTCGGCCTCGAAGTCCGTCTTCATCGCAGTGCTTGGACTGCTGTATATCTTGGACTGAGGGGTACATAGAGAGCCAGTATAATTGCAGGTTGTGAGGGATTCTATTTTACCCCTCTGAGGTGACAACGCAACTGCAGCTTTCATTGCTTGAAGTTAACTGCAGACATCCATGAACAGAAAGAGCCACTTATCATCCGGGTGACTGTAAATTCAATTGGCGATTTTTTTTTATAAAAAAAATGGTTTTCCAATAACGCTCTAATTAAAACAAGTTGTCAATGTTTTAGGGCTTACAATAATGACTAGATCATTATTCTCGATGCAGTTAGGTACCAAGCGAGAGTTTACTCAAACAGGATAATTGTGCGGTTGCCCGACTATCCCGACGCTCTAATGAGTAATAATAAGAACCACCCAGAGAGATAGGGACGGCCTCGCGAGTTACGAACTTATGAAAAAGGCTTTTTATAAAAAATAATTTAGTCTAAAGTTTAATTAGCTAAACGAATTTACAATGGTTTAGTAATCAAAATGTCATGACATTTTTGAATCTTAGATTTCTTTATCCTGAAGTATAACTAACGTAATTAATGTTGAGGGTTATGATTGTAAAGATAATTTTGCTAATAAAATATTTTCCAATTAAAAAAAATCACATTACGTGCCCTTGCGTGTTCGTTGTCACATGGACGATTTTTTTTAAATTTAAATCATGTAACCATCTCCATATTATTGTTCAAGTCGTCCGGTGCCAAGGGAGCACCTTACGACTTCATTAGACCGCGTCAAGCGGCCGGTCACGACGCCACAGCCCGCCTGATTTTGTGTCCATTAAAGTAATGTTTAGTTAAGTTACTTGCCCGAGTGGATACATTAATCTTTCATGCATCTATTACAGCCAATTTTTTTTAAATATTTTTGAGTTATTATCTGGAAGATCCTACTGCCCATCACCTGTTTTAATTTCTCTGCCTGTACGGCACCCACAGGAAGATATGGGGTAGTGGACATTCTTACATCGCTACTACACTGTAAATACAGTGATCTTAAATATTTCTAATAGCCGAGGTACCTACCAAACCTAAGATATGCTAATGATGCCCTCTGTTTAGTGTAAGAGAATCGCATCACGTTTCGTCCCGTGGGTAGGTATACAAAGCTACTGTGAGAAACCTCAGAAAGAATTAACATGGCGGTATAAATATCTTATTTACCCCAGACTCAAAATATCCAGACCGGTGATGAAGGTGCAAGACGTCTTGTACTCACGCTTATCTAATTTCCAAACGTGGCGGTTTCGACAACGCAAATGCTCTTAACGTGAGAGTCCCTTGTCTAGCATTGGTCGTTTACGGGCTGATAAAAATGATGACTTCATTTACACTTTATACGTGGTAGCCACGCTGCAGCTATATTATAGTTGTAGACTGAATAGGTCAGCTCGACCGGGGAAGGACGGCGCTCTCACAGAATACCAGCGTAAAATAGTAGCGTATTGCTGCTGTGTATCGTATGGTGAGTGTAGAGATCCGGAGACCTTTTTTACTGGAGACGAGGTATTCCATCTTAGTCCTCAGGGGTGACAACTGCGTTTTGATTCTTAATCGAGAATAAATGTAGATGTCTATGGGCCACAGCATCCGCTTATCATCAGGTAGGTGTGCTCGTTTGTCAGCCATATTCTATAAAAAACTAATATCTTTAATTAAAAAAAATAATGATCCAAAGGGTAAACTACAACAAAATGTATATAGCAGTTGCAAATCCTTTTGCGTCCAACCATACTGAACTAAAACAATATCAAAAATATAATGCTGAGCTATGTAACTTAACAACAAAATAAAAATGACCTCTTTTTTCTTTTTTTAAACGTTACAATAGACTTTTCTTAGGAGGCAGTTTACGAACATAGATTACGAATTATTATGACATGCGGGAATCGAACCCGCGGCTCTGAACGCTGCAACTCAATGCTTAAGTCACTGCGCTACGGAGTTATCAGATTTTTCCTTTGAAGGAAGAAGTTCTTTTGCGTCAAATTCTGATTGTTCAGCGTATAATGTAGATACGATTGTTAAACTTGAAGAATTTACTTGTTCAATAAAATACTTGATTGTAAACGCAGCATGAACACTACTGGTGGTAAACCAATAGGCAAGCAGTGCTGGTCCGGCGAGGGCAAGCGGGGTCCTACTTAACATTGCGCACGTTTCGCTAATGGTTCGCCTTGGACAAAGTCGCGATAGGGCGCCATTATCGGAAATGCTTTAATAGGACCCCGGTTCCTTCTTGCAGGTTTATTATGGACTATTTATTTAAAACACACATGATTAACTCTGTTGTCGATGTACAGAGTACAGTCGTGATCTTACCCAAAAGTGTTGACACGATGTAATTTTATTTTAGATCAAAGGGCTCTAAAGTTATCCATCGAATATTATAAGTTGACTGAATTTAACAGTGGGACAATTGAATCTTAAAATGTAATATTAAATTTGTATATGTTGTATTTTATCCCATGAATAAATTTTATTTTGATAGTGAAAACGGCCCTTAAATAAATTTAAAATTTTAACTAGTGCATTGGTATTTGGTGTTATTTGTAGGTATACACGACGTATTTTGGAGTTATTAATTTCATTCATCATAAAGGACGTAAGCATTCGTATATATATTTCAATCGTTTGGCACAGACCTACTCTAATACTTAGTCTGAAGACAGTTCTAGGGTAAGAAAGAATCTGGCGCATTACCTCAATGCGTGCTGGCAAACTTCACAAGTCGTCGAAACTTTTTTTTATTTCTAACGCATGCAGGTTTCCACGGTTAACCAGCAAAATTGTAATAACCAATTTCATCGATGCAAGCAAGAATCGAAATTGATTTACTCATAATCACATTATCGTAACAGTCCTTCTCAGGTCCACTGCTGAACATACGTCTCCTGCAAAACTCGATATGATTAGCTACAGAGAACTTTTAACCAGAGCTAACGCCAAGCTATCGCCCATATAAGCGTCTAAATAATGGGGATCAACTATATCGAGGATACCACTCCTACAATCGGTTGATTATGATACGAAAAAAAAATTAATTAATGATACATTTAGGGATTAAAGTATCCAGATATATATCCAAACACATTATTACACATTAGGGTAACACACGTGTAATGGGGCGGGGCGTGCGTAACATTACACGCTTTTGTACTACTGTGTCCTAAATAATGGCGGCTATTCAAGTTGTATGGGAATGACGTCGTCACGCTATACGCTCTTACGAACACCTTCCACTGAGGCCTTAGCCTTAGCCTGGCCCTTAGGCTTAGATTTATTCTAACAGATTGAAAGCACTGATGATATTGTACTTAGAGATCTAGGCGATCTAATAATTAAACCTTTATCATTAGTACTACCTTACCCAAAGATTGCCTTATAAGAAGCATTTTGCCATAGTTGTCACGCTTCTATCTTCAGTTGGACTGCCTCGTAGGTCTAGTGGCAGTAAACGGGACTGCTGACCATGACATCCCGGTGTCTATCCCCCGTGCCTCGGAAAGCACGTAAAGCTGTTCTGAGCCTGATCTCTCTCCGGTTGAGTCGATTTATCGTTCCATCGGACTATGAGAGTGAGGGAATAGAGAGTGCACCCGTGCTTGCGCATACACTTGGGCACTATAATCCTGTCCGTCTCCGTTGAAACTGGCCGCCGTGACCGAAATTCGGTCAGGAAGACCCTGACGGCCATCTTTTCTTTTCGTTTCTATCTGTCGTCTTTTACGACATCCGCGGGATGATATCGAGTACCATTGCGCAGCCACAATACGGCAAACTATACTACCATATTACAAAATTATTTCCTTCAGAGCAAATATGCTTATAATATAAACATTTAACGCTAATATATAATAATCCTGATAGCAGGCAGGTCTGTGTATAGTAATAATTAGTGGATTTTACTCAAAGCCGAGCTCAGGAACTATGCAAGCAGAACCATCGTGTTCGTGCATTGTCGCGCTCGGATAATAACTTAATAAGTGCCCTCTAGCAGCGCTCGGCGTAATTACAAATTAGAGAATGCTCGCGCCGCGTGTACTGCAGATGGCTGCAGTGATAGCCGGCTTTATTCTGCAAATGTTTGATAAAAATTACTTTAATAATAATATTAAATATAAACGTTAAAATAATTTTGGAGCATTAAATCCCGCACAAGTAAGATAATAAATATATCATTATAATAATTTTAGAGAACTATTACTATAATCCGCGTAAATATATTTTTATAGAATAAGATTACAAAGCCATCACATAATCCACCTGCTGGTAAGCGGATGCTGTGGCCCGTACACATATATCCATCAATATACATAACATCTCATCTCATTAAACATCGGGTTAAGATGGATTGCCCCGTTTCCAGCAAAAAGTGCTCCCGGTATATAGAGATAGCATTATTCTGATATTGCATGCTGATACTCAGTGAGAGCATGATCTCCCCCCGGCCAAGCTGACCCATTTGTGCTACCACTACGTACAAACTGCTTTTAATTACAACTTTTTTCGCGTTTTACCATGAACCTTGTATACTCGCGATAGCCACTTTCACTTTTAACTTTACTTTTCATTAGCTATCTGGATAGGTGTACCGTGTAGATGTGTGAGTGAGTTAGTCATCTCTTTGGTTCTGTGGTTCTTTGGCAATTCACAATGCCGTGTTAGTGCCTACTTTAAAGTATGGTAGAGAGTTGAGTAGGGCAGAAGAAGCACGAGAATAGAATAAACGCAGCAGAAATGCGGTCATTAAGGAGCATGTTAGGGCTGAATCTGAATGATGGGGTGCGGCGAAAAGTCTGTGGTTTGCAAGATAATTTTTTTATCAGGATTAAGAAAGGAATACTACAGTGGCTTGGTCATGTAGAAAGAATGAATGTCGAAATAGTAACAAAGCAAATTTATGTTGCAGAAGCGAACGGAAGAGTCGGAAAGGGTCGCCCTAGACGAAAGTTTATCGACCAAATTGGCGATATATTGAAAATGGGAAACATTAAGACTACCCTTAATCGACGAGCATGTATGCGTACGTAGGTATATGGATGTGGAGGAGGCGAGAGAGGTGTCAGGATCGTGCCAAATGGAAGTTTGTAGTCTCTGCCTACTCCTCTGGGTGACAGGCGTGAGTGTTTTATGTATTATTATTATATATTATTTCTTTAATATTTAATAATTCGCTAATCGTAAAACAACCAATGCGGTAACAGGAAGCAGCGTCAAGAGAGCAACATCCATTGTAGGGAGTGTTTGCCACAAGTACAGAACAGGTTGACAGGAAAACTTAACTAAACTTAAACGCTGACTTAGTGGTCAGCCACCACAGAGTCTACATCACTTGAGGATGCTTCGTGTAGAGGCGAAACACGTGTCGTTTTATCGTCGATGGTGTGTGTTTTCTAGAGTAGTGGTGGTGAGAGTAGTGGAGTTGGGAGTAGTGGTGCTGGGATTAGTGATGACGGGATTAGTGCACAAAATTGAGGGATAGCGGGAGGTGCTCTTCAAAGTAGGTAAGACACATCATTTTATTTTATTGAGCGTTTGGTTTCAAAGTAACTCTTAATATCTTTAGTATAATGGATTTCCGCAAAGTAACGCCTGATTTTATTATTAACCTCAACGTGTTGACAAAAGAGAAGAAGATATATGAGAAGGTTATACCAATATTCCTCGAAGGCCTAGTGATATTTCCTATAATTCCCATAGTTGTTTCTTTTAACATACCCGGGACAATATGCGTACCACATACTAAGTAATAAAATAAAAGTATACTCTACAAACGGCTCACAGCACTGGCGTAATTTTTCAGGGGTTTTTGTAAAGAAAGAAATACGCGTTACCGTATTTAGAGTTGTCGGTGTTTACAGTAGATAATCCCATTTTTTATCTTGTTGCAATATATTCCTTCATCACTAAGTTCGTGATAAGTCAGTACAACTAAAACTTACAATTTCAGTGGATTTGACGGGAATTGAACTCAGAATGTCGCCGTACTCTAAAATTTAAGGCTTACATAAAGCTTCTAATCTATTAAGTTTTAATTAACATACGATGCATAATATGGATAATAAATAATGAAAATACAATATTTATTATCATTAACTATTTTTAGAATCACCCAAGTAGTAACATAGGTAGGTTTGTACTAAGGAACCCTTAATGGGCTTAATGCAGCCGAGGTGAGCCGAGTGCAGGAACACAGCCTTATCGATATTTGACAACTTTACCCGCCGCTTTTAGCTATTTACGAGGTAATTTTGTAAGCCTCGAACACGATGTCCTGTAATTAATTACTGATTTCATTAATTAAGTGAGTTTTACGATGAATGTGGGCACGGTCGGTTTTCTTGCTATAATTTAAAATTGATGACTGCGAGGAGTCTTTCGTAAACTTTAATTACTAAAACGAAATTTTGTTTAATTTACGATTGAATGAAAGAAGAATGTACGTGTATATTCTTGTATAATAAGCTCACGTGGGCTTATTACGAAAAGCGATTTATATTTAGTCTCGGATTTGATATAGAATCGGTTTCACGAAAAAAATACCGATATGCGAACATAACTAAAGTGTAAATTATGAAGTTTTGACAGCAAAATTCCAATTTCACTGCGACTTCTAACTTCTAACTAAATGAGTACGTTAGCTGCATCACTTCTTTGGTAGGATGGACATTTTATAATTATAGTTTCAGCTAAGACTGTCACTATACCACTTTTTGTAATAACATGGATGATACTATTTTTATAATGTTACGTTTTTTTTTCATAGAAGAGGGGCAAACGAGCATACGGTTCACCTGATGTTAAGTGACTACCGCCGCCCATGATCATCCTCAACACCAGGGGAATTGTAGGTGCGTTGCCGGCCCTTTAAAAAGGAGTAAGCCCTTTTCTTGAAGGTCCCCAGGTCGTACCTTACTTCTTTCTTTCGTTATAAAATATTTCCGCCCAAATTTGAATAAATTTCTTTCTCTCGTAGGTACCTTATCTTCTAGTAATTATTTATACAATTGTTTTTAATTAAAATTTTAAGTCCAGTGTTCTCAGTTTTCTTATTTTTTTTTATTTCTCCTTATGAAGAATCAAGAACCAGCCCAACTCAGTGATATTGAAACAAAATTTCTAGCTTTTCTTTCAATTCCAGGTCTCTATCCATAGTTTATTCCAAAGCATTGTATTAAACGACCCTTAAACGTAGACTCCCTGGTTCTAATTCCAGTTAGAAGTACACCCTACCTTTCGTTTGTCAATCCGAGGCTCTAAATCGAGACATTTTTCCCCTAATGTTTGCCAGTTCTAATAACTATATTTCCGACCCAACGCCACTACAATTTAAATATGTAAGTTAGTATTGTTTTACCGCGGATATCTTAACAAGGAAATGTATTATGCCGCAGCGAGCTCAGTCTTCACCATAGCTTACAGTGTCTTTAAATATCGTGTAACGCTGACAATTGATAACAATTACGAGTAAATGATTGGTTTTTTTTTTCTAGGATGGGGTGACAAACGGGCACACAGTCCACCTGACGGTAAGTGGTTGCTGTGGCCCATAGTCATCTACATCTATCCTTAATTACGAATTAAAATGCGGATGCGTTGTCACCCGTGAGGACTAAGATGGAATGCCTCGTTTCCAGTAAAAAGGGTC
>DWHP01007271.1:0-11027 GCA_018247895.1 Parnassius honrathi
CAAAACAACCGGATATACGTACGATTCTCTTTTCGTTATGTTTGTAAATGTAACTTTTATGAAATGTCGCCTTGAAATCTTTAAATGTACATTTAAATGTAAATACATTTTTTTTATTAAATAATAATATGATGCTTATTTATAACTAACTAATATTACTTGTTCATTTAATTAAACCAATAAAGGATGAAGTCCAACAATTAGTGACTATATTGTTTGTTATCATCTAAACCAGCTAGATTTTGATTCCAAAAGTTTATCAAATTAATTTAAAAGTCATTATCATCTTCACCATCAAGGGCCTACATAGTATCTGCATAATATTTGAAAAAAAAAAGATATGCAAATTATTTTTATTAAAGCTTCGAGTGCGAATGCTCATCAAGATGCTAAATTATGTAATTATTTTACATGAGGGAATGCCTTCGCACACTCCATAATATATAATAAAACAAACTGCGATTGCAAGTCCGCCTGCTAAGCGTGACACTTAAGACATATCACTCTATGATGCTATCTATGGGGAGGCCTATGTCCGCTATGAACTTTTATGGGCTGTAATGTATGGATGGATTTCCATTAATTTATGAGTAAATGTAAGGTTATGTTTTTGATATAATGAAAAGTTATACCTTGTTAGATCGTATCATGTACATATTTTATCAAAGAAAAAATGTCTGTGTACAAAATAACTGACATGAACCGTTGGAAAACTAATCGAAGCTTAAAAAAACAAGTTTTTCTAAAATAAAGTCCAGCTTCAGCTGGTGTCCTAATGGAACGCCGTCAGGGATATCAAAACGTGTGCTTACAAAGTGCTGACAGCGGTGTTTTAAAAAATTGTGTACGACAATCCTCTGTCATCATTCTGGGGTGAAAATGGGACTGCCATATTACTGGAAGAACCGACAATCGATGGGAAGAAAGTTTAACGAGTGACAACTTTTTACCTTTTAATAAAGTTCTAGGCACCCCCACTAGACGAGATGAAAAACTGATAAGAGATGCAGGAAGTCGATAGACGCAAGTGACTCAGATATTTTAATTAGCTTTGTGGTATTTCTTGGATGAGGCCTATTTTCAGCAGTGCAAATAATGATGACGCATTCCTCAAAACTTAGAAACAAGAACGTGCACAATGATGTATTAACCGGTGAACGGAGTGTGACGGAGTGTGACGGTGAAGTCATTATTTACATTTTTATAGTTTTAAGGTTTTTATATACGAGAAAGTTTTCACCAACCATTCTCATAATACTTTTTAAATTTGAGATACATATTCTTTTTGCCGATAAATTGAAAAAAAAAAGATTAACCTTTGTTGGTATCTGTTCTAGAACTTAAGTAACAATTTATTTGGTAACAATTTATCTTCATTGCATAAGAAAACTTTTGATCCTTATATTATAATATATGGATCAAAAGTTTTCTTTATATATTATAACAGTTCAAAATACGATGAACGTTAATAAATAAATGTTAAGAAAATTATTTTTGACTTGAGCTTCATTAACATTCTATTTTATCGTTGTGTTCCTGTTAACTATATGGAAATTCACAACGCAAATTAATTAATCCTTTGTAAATTGATATACTTCTCTTTCCATTTTGACTTTATTATTAATTACGTATAACAAAGCACAAATGTGTAAATAATATTGCCTAATTAAAATATTTTCAAAAGAAAAATACATAATAAAGTAACAGAGAAACCTTGAGCTTCCTCATACGGCCAGCAGTGAAGGACCACGTCTCAGATCCGTAAGTCATCATTGGCAACACGAACTGGTTGCGCAATCTAGTTTTCAGGTTTTGAGGTATACCTGACGAGATGTATCGTAATTTCCCGAACGCTGCCCAGACGAGTTGAATCCGTCGATTGACCTCTCGGTCGAAGTTGGACTTAACTAATCGGACTATTTGTCCCAAGTAAATGTACTCGTCAACAACTGCGAGCTTAGTGCTACCAACAACTACCGGCATAGGTGTGACATGGACATTAAATATGATCTTTGTTTTGTCCATGTTTATATCTATTCTTTGGCAGACACTATTGAGGTCATTGAGTATAGTGCTTAGGTCCTCCAGCGATTCTGCCATAGCCTACTAAGTAAAGTACTACTACCAGGTAAATTACAAAATCGAGATATTTCGGAATATAAAGACAAAATTTTTTCGTATGTACTCGTAGTTAAATTAACTTCCGATTGTTTTCCTTGACGACTGTAAGTAGAAAAATATAGCTCGCTATCTTTTAATAATGTCTCGGCCTCTAGTAATTTTTTGGACGCAACTGACACTCTGTACCTGCTATGGCCTTTTTTTATTAGATATGGACGTAGGTATGTTTTAATAAGTTTTCATATAGTTCTATTAAACTCTCGGTCATAATACACACAACAAAATATTTAAGTTACAATGGCACTTTTAACACCGTGTCATATTTAATTCACATTCACATTCGTTTTAATTTTATAACAACTCGAAACACTGTCATACGACCGAGCACATAAAAAGCTGAGTTGCACTCAATGGTTGCACCAGAGCCGTAGTTCCACGCATTGTGTATTCGATTTTACATTAATTTACTTAAGTTCTTATTTTTAGTTTTAGGCGATTATTTATTGGTAGATAAAACTCATTTTTGTAATTCTAAAACTATTGTTTAAGTTTATATTATGTTTCTTTTTTAAATTAAAATAACACTGCAATACGGAACACGCACTTAACATATAGCACATATTTATTACCAGCTCACGAACGCAAACGACTTCTTCTTCACACACTGGTTCCTGCTCCCGGCGCTCAGACAAACGGTTTTGTACTATTCACAAAAAATCGCTATCAACACCAAAACGTGGTAATCAGGATATTGTTTATGTTGACGTGATTTTCTTGTTCAGAGTAACTTGCGCTATTACTTCCTTGCTTCCTTCAGATGCATTTTGATACATGACAATGTCTTTATTTTAAGTATAATTTTACCATAGTTATAACTTTCAAAACTTGCCAGCACAGTAGACGTCGGTCCAAATAATAAATTCACGTTAAACATTTTGGTTAACTTGAAACACCGAGGTACAAAGTAATCCGCTCGCTCTGTATTTCTAGCTCGCTACGCTATCAGTTCCCAGAATGCGCATGGCAGGATCGTCATGTAATATTTTGAGCCTGATCAAGAAGTTTATTGATGACTTTCATACATAAATTAGTAACTTAAGTTATATACTAGCATTGTAATACTACTTCACCATAGATGGCGGTAGTGTAAGTAAAAATTGTCACTTCACTTGACATTCACAAGGAAAAGGTCATACAGTTGAATAAGTCTCCGCTTTACCGACCCGCTATTGCACCGTTTTGTGCTCTTACCGCAATATTAATTTAATTACTTTTAAATTTTATAATCGATAGTATTTTCAGCTATACACTATCATAGACATATAGTCACACCCACAAGATTACTCACCACAGTATTTATAATTAACGCCGATTCGTGATTGTGAGTACGAGCTTTTCTGTAAGTCAATTTAATTCATCTAACTTAAGATATCTTAATATACATAAATTACGTGTCACGTTGTTTGTCCGCGATGGACTCCTAAACTACTTAACCTATTTTAGTCAAATTTGCACACCGTGTGCAGTTTGGTCCGACTTGAGAGATAGGACAGTTTTTATGCCCATGTCTGACCCACAATTTTTTTTGCAAATTTAGGGATTTTTAATAGGACATGACAAAGGGTCGTCGAAAAGGGCAGAACAACGTCTGCCTAGCAAGCTAGTATTATAATATATTCTCCCGCGTAATCGGGTATTAACGGCCACAAGGTAATATCTTGTGCTCGGCTTGAATAGATTTCTGGTGCCTCCTATAAGGACTCCGATTTCTTACCGAAAACTAGAAATTTATCACATAGCGTCATTTTTGTTCGCTTACCGCCCGCCATTGTTTTTTATTTACAGCAATTATTATTTATGTATTCTTGATAACGTTGATAATTTTGTAGTGTGTGTGAAGTATTGCTTTCACTATTATTTGAACCGTTATTTGTGCGGATACTGATACAAATACTTTGTATGTTTTTTATAATATTACATCATTAATTTGCACTCTGTTCTGATTAGTTCGAAAATATGGCAGCCACTCGCAAAAATCTGATTGAATAATTACTTATTATGCAAACATGTCGTAAAGGTTAATTTGCTCGCGTGTAACGTATTTTAGATGTTTCTAAAACAATAAACGATGTCCCTATTCAGGATATGTTTATATCACAGTGCGAAACCATCGATGATATCAGGAGTGGATATCACAAGTGCACCCATGACATTCATTCTATAAATATGGAACTAGATTCCAAATTTAATCTTGACTTCAAGACCTGGTGTAGCTTTAAAGATTCGCAATGACATGTTGGACGTATTAAGAATCAATATGCAAATCACAAACGATGAAAGCTCTCAAGCCTAAGATGACGTTTCCTAAGTTGCCTCCTATTGAAATTCCGGAGTTCCATGGAGATCCTTCTAAATGGAGTCTATTATATGAAACATTTAATTCAACTATTAATTCTAATACTGAGTTAACGAACTCAAAAAATATTATTATCCGGTCAGCAAACTTAAAGGCAAGGCGAAACATGTTTTTAGGGTACTAATCCCAGTGCATAAAATTAGCACTCTATATGGGATGCTTTAACAAAAAAATGTCAGGACAAGCCCTACCTCGCGAGTGCTTTTCTTGACTCGATATTAGAGATGACAATGACCTAATCCCGCGACTTCAACTCAAGTAGAAGCTTTCATTGATAAATACGCCGCATCAGTTGCCGCTCTCAAAGATTTAAGTATACAAAATATTTGTGATTATGTGTATATTAATTTTGCTCTCAAACGCTTAGATCGCGACACTTTAAAGGCATTTGAAATGTCTGTCCTTAACGTCGACATACTTACATACATATGACCGCTTTATTAATTTCGTAAAGGGTCAAGTGTCAAACCTAAGTTGCCTGCCATTTCAAAGAACTCACAACGTTATATTACATCAAATTCGAATGATATTACATCGACGACTTTGTAATAAATCGCACATCATTTTTCACGCGAGCAACGTCATAAATTTGTGAAAGAAAATCGTTTATGCACAAATTGTCTTAGTTCTAAGCATATTTGGAATGCATGTAAAGGCACCAACGTATGTCGTGTATATATGGGTAACGCCATCATTTGCTTATTCATTCGGAAATTTCGAATTATAGCAATAAGCGAGATAAGGATCCGCAAACTGTTACAAATCCCGATATGATTGCAACGCGCCCGCGCTCTCCCGCTCCAGCTCGACAGCCAGAGCTTAAGGATTCATCCGGCGGTGTAGACTTTCTGTCGGCTGGTAGCACAGACAACAAACATATCGTCTTAACATAATCAAGGTAAAACATTACTTTGAAGCCACTAAATATTAACACATTATTAGGAACCGCACAAGTTAATATCATCCATAGATCCACGTTCGCATAATAATTTTATCCAACCAAGTATACCAAATGAACGTTGATAATAAATAAAAAACCATAGACTAACCACGTTTTATTGCATGCAAGAGGATAGGAAATTTCACATTGAGCCTATAATGCCAAACTTCTTCATAGACAAGTAGTCTCTAAATATAAGCTTTTATGGTTTAAAGTGCTGTGGGTGGGTGTGGTCGGATCTGACCGCTTGGAATTTGACGGAATATCGCCGTGGTCGGATCCGAACACGTGCATATTGAGAGGTTAAATCGCACAGTGGTGGATCGCCAGTCATCCAGATGGTATGAATGGTATCGTGAGTTTTATCGCGATGTACGATGGTATAATTGTGCGGCTGGAATTAGTCCTAACAATTCTTCAAAGCACTCGCTGTGGTAGATGCGATAAAATACGCAACGAGATGCAAAATCTCTTCACAGTGCCAGTAAATCAAACCGATCGGAAAGGGTTTGGTCGCTGACGATTCGAACTGCTCGCTGGATGCGATCAAATGGAAGGAGTTGGCACTGGGGAGCTTCAGACCAGAGATGGGAATTAGAGTATTCCATGTGCGGCCGAACCTTCGCCTTGCAAATTTGCGGGTGGTGAGCCGGCATGAATACTGTCCTGCTCTGCTAAGCACGCCAAGCTTTCTGGAGGCTAATTTGGCCTCCTCTTCCAAGTGACCATGAAACTGCACGTCACTCGATATGTTGACGCCGATGATTCCGATAATGGCTGAGGCAACATGGGGAGAGCCTTAAAACTGAGCAGGTATGCCGAAACGGTTCTTTTTAGCGATAAACGAACAAACTTGGGTCTTCTGAGGATTAAGCTGGACTAGATTTAGTCACCCCCATTCCGAGATTTTGTTCAACAAAGTCTCGACTTCAGACACAAGTTTGTCCCGGTACTCGGTGACGTTTTCCCGAGAAATATTGGCACGGCTGGTGTAAAAAGCATCACCAGTGCTGTCGTCTACATAGCAATGAATGTTACCGGTTTGCAATTTGACCAGTTATACGTATACCTTTGGTATACTCAGGTGGGCTCAAACTAAACTTAACACCTTGGATAGAAAAGTACGCACTACCATGACCTCCCATAGGATGCACCATTTGAGATCGTTGGTAATGAGACAATACTTGTGACGGAAGAATGGTAGGCGTGGCTTTTTAATCGAGTCCACCATGCGTAATCACGAAGTGTGCAGCATTCGTATGTACTTCCTGACGAGATTTGATGATCCAATCTATAAGAAAGTAATTTTTTGTGACAAAGAGCTTACTCTGTATACTTAACCAACGAGCAATGGCAAGACCCGGTAGTACAGCGCATTTACCACTACGAGATTGAGTAGAAGGAGAAGGAGCTCCACGGGAGGTTTTATAAGGCTATACATAAGACTTTCGTAGACACATTTGTCACTCTCCACTGGCTACGTTCTGATGATCTTTGGAGAAACCAAGGATTTTGTCTGTGCGATACGGGATCAGGTTTTTAAGAGGAACAACTGTCGTAGATATGTCCTAAGTATTGGCATCGTTGACACGTGTCAAGCATTTTGCCATCCCGGTGAGTTACTTAGGCACGTTCTTTGGTTGTTTGGCACATTCTAACTCTGAGTACTTGCATAGGTACAACCTAGTAGCTAGAATTCTATACCAAGAGCTCGCTCTGAAATACGGTCTTGTGGATCGTAAACTGCCTTATTGTAAGTACTTGCCGGAAACCGTGCTCAAAAATTACCACCCCAGGATCTACTGGGACCGGGATGTCATCACGAATAGGAATATTCTTGCGAATAAGCATGATATTGTGCTAATGGACCAGGCACAATCAAGGATACTTTTGGTCGGCATTACCATTCCGTATAACGAGAATCTCGTGAAAGCTGAAACAGATAAACTGACAAAATATCTGGACCCGGCTCGCTGACCGACATGTGAGATGATTTGCCGATCGAAATTATACTTGTAGCCATTTCTGTAAACAGGTTAATCCCAGTCAGCCTCTCGGGTCATCTGAAACGACTGGGATTCCGTGATGGACCGCTCCAAACTCAAATGCAAAAGGTGCTCTTCTATACCGCCCGCATCGTGCGTCGATTTCTTTTCCTTTCCCCCTAACTCGGTACCCGCGCACTGGTAGTGTTATTCTTTCACTGGTCTGTGGAATTTACGTTCGATTTTTTGAATTTATGATATAAACAGCTACTCCTGATATCAAACCAGACAAGCTGATAATAAAACCGTCTGTACCGCGTAAGCGCACATGCAGGCTGGGCATAAAATTAAAAAAAGTTGCTCTCTACTTTACAGCCGAGCTGTATCGTACAGACTAGCTGAGAAACAATTCTTTTTGATTTTAAAAGAATTAATTTTATTATTGTTAACTTAAAAAGAACTTTTCCTCACAAAACAATCTGGTAACTGATGATAATGGCTCTGTGATGATAATGCTTCTAAACCGCGGGTTCAACGCGCGAAACAAGTATGTATTCCTGGTTTGTTTTGGGAATGGATGTTCGTCTTTTTACAGTTTATGTATTTAAATCTCCACTCCTTAAAAAATATTTATATTAACGTTGTCATAAATTACATTATATTACGCAACCTCGTCTACTTTCGCTTTTATACGTCGCTAAAGATATTATAAATATAGAGACGTCTTTTGTAACAGTGACCAACAAAATGATATTAAAGAAAAACTAACAAAATTGTTTCGTAGCTTGAATAAACTAATTTTACTTTCAAGCAAAAAGTTTTTTCCAGATTTATTCATGACGTGGCCTGTATTATTGTTATAATATTTGATTAATTACGTATCCGAAGTAGACAAGCTGTCGATAAGGTTGCGGACCACTTACTATAGGGAAAATATTGATGCTGAAGCTTAATATAGTAAGATGTGATAAACTTGGTGAGACGTTTCTAATTTACATATATAAGAATAACTTCAGTTTATTTAACATTATTTTTACAATACATAAAATTAATTCGTTTATTTTAAAAATAAGTTTACTATGAAAAAATGTTTTAAATTTAAATTAATTTTTAACCTCAACTAAAATCATTAAACCCTACAAAGTGAGAGTCTCACGTTCAAAAGTGAACTTCAGAGGGCTGAATACACAGAAAAAGAAAAGACTTTGCAGCAATTTCTAAAGTACCATCACCGAACAACGTCGTAGCGTGCCAAAACCGGACTGACAGCGAATTCATGACGGAAATATTAATTTATATTTGGTGGGTGCCGATACGCTGCGTGCATGGTACGCGACGTTACCAACTATTATGTTTATTTTATTTTTATTGTAAAATTTACGGTCTAAGATTTCTATTTCTGTGACACTGGGGAGGCGTATGCTCCCCAGTGCCACAGAAATAGAGCCATAGACGTGAATAACTGCAATACAGTACTTACAACACAATTCAATAACTTTATTTCAGACATGGAGGACTTAAAAATAAGAACATTGACCTATAGCAATATAAACTTTACCATTTAGGGAGCTGACTTCTTTAGCGCGTCCCTGTATCGGCGAAACACTTCCACAGTGGGCCATAAATCGATAGCGAAGAAGTTCTCTTTGTATTTTGTAGGAACCTGCAGTACGTAGGATTTGAAGATTGTTGACCTATTAGACTCCAAACGCCGCAAGTGTAAAGAAATCGGCTCCTCTATGTGGCATCGGTTTCGTTCTTATACGAAATTCGGGCCGGTGATGGGCTTCACAACACGCAGAGTTGTGCCGTCTTGCCTACGCAGCAAAGCACACTCTGCTTTATTATTTATTTATATTTATACATAAACTACGAGTATGCACGGAAGCAAAGGAAGTCGACAATGATAAACATTAAAAAAAGATTTCTAATACCGATACCTCCAAGTTTTATACCTACATAAGTAATTCACAAAATGATTTGGGAGAATTTTACATACAGTGAAATACTTAATATCGACAAAACTAAAAGTAAGTCGCATGTAAAAACTACGTTTTTATAGATAAAGAAAATAAAAAATTAACTAGTGAACATTTTCACTTAGTAAAATCTCGTATTTTGTAAATAATAAAATTGTATGCTGTAAATATATTAAAACAGATGGCCCTCTAAAAATATAATTACATAACGCTTTGTTTTTATGGGCCATTTGACGAGCCGCCTTCACCCAATTCTTCAATTTTTCTCCTCATTTTAATATTAAAGTAGGTTTTTGCTCATAAACTCTAATATATTTCCTGCTTTATTTTTACTAATATTTACAGTTCATATAAATATATAACTAATTAACAAATAATAAAGTGGCATGTATTTTAACTTTTTAATCAATTTATTGCAATTACAATTTTTATTTCCTTATATCGAATGAGCTGTTCAGCGCAAGTGAAAAAGTTTAATCAAAACTCATTGCACGGTAAGTTACAACCAGTAAATGCTTGTCTCATATGACTATAGAAATTGGTTGGGAGGATATTATCATGGTATTACCCGGTTTGGCTCCTGTAGTTAATCAATTCATTTTTACGCTATTGTTAGCTTACTGGACGTTGATAACTAATTTTACAGTATATTCCTTTACTAGCGCATATTATTTTTAGTATGGGAAGTTGCAACATCAAAACTTTCGCACTTTTGGCGTTACTAATTTTAAAAGAAACATTTACTTTTGTAAATAAAATTGTAACATGATATTGAAAAACGCTTTTCCACCGGTTATCCTACGAGAAGGTCTTATTTTCCGTGTAGATTTTGACTTCCAAAAGAGCTTTAAATACGTATTTTATAATGACTTCGACTGAATATTCTAGTCTTAATTACAAAAGAGATTAATTATAAGGCAAGGAAATGTCCTTCGCGCTGCTCTAATGCATATTGACGAACATCTCATGTCTTCGAAAAATATTTTTTTTAATTTCTCAGACACGCAGGTGTGTTCACGATGTTTTCTTTCACCGCTGAGCACGTGGTAAACAGCACTTAAAACTGCAATTAACAATTTTGTTGGTGCTGGCGTGGATCGAACCTGGGTTGCTCACACACTATGATATTTACGGCAAGCGCTAGACAATAAAGTTTTTATATTCACTCAATAAATATTTTCGATTGTTTAGTTGAGACGTTCCTGATAACCGGAGAAGAAGTTAAGTTTTGTTGCTAAAAAGCCGCAATACGAAGAAGAGTATCTTACTGGGGTATGAAATCTCTTAAAAATATAATTTACATTTTGAACAGTTAAAAATATATGTATACATCAAATGTAAATTAAAGCACGGGAGAATCGACTACCGTTTAGCATATCCTTCTCCGATGGCGATTAGGTTTTTTTTTATAGGATAGGGTGACAAACAAGCACACAGTCCACCTGATGGTAAAAGGTTACTGCGGCCCACAGACATCTATATCTATCCTCGATCACGAATCAAAATGCAGATGCACTATCACCCATGAGGACTAAGATGGAATGCCTCGTTTCCAGTAAAAAGGGTCTCCGGTTCTCAACACTCAC
>DWHP01007272.1:0-11026 GCA_018247895.1 Parnassius honrathi
CTCACGGGTGACAACGCATCTGCATTTTAATTCGTAATTGAAGATAGATGTAGATGCCTATGGGCCACAGCAACCACGTACCATCAGGTGGACTGTGTGCTCGTTTGTCACCCTGTCCTATAAAAAAAAAATAAAAAAAGTATGTTTACGTAATACGCTTAGATTATTCTTTCTTTAGGTATATGAAGAAACATCTGGTGTAACTGTTGGTGATCCCGTACTACGAACTGGCAAACCGTTATCAGTAGAGCTTGGCCCTGGTATCCTTGGATCCATCTTTGACGGTATTCAGCGCCCATTGAAGGACATTAACGAACTCACTCAGTCCATCTACATTCCCAAGGGTATCAATGTTCCTTGTTTGGCCCGCGGTATTGACTGGGAATTCAACCCACTTAACGTTAAGGTATGTTTACTGGAAACTAAAATATCTTAAACATTACTTAAGTTTTTGACATAAGTATGGGCAGTACAGAAGAAAAATGTTTTTCCGTAGGTGGGATCTCATATCACTGGTGGTGATCTATATGGTATTGTGCATGAAAATACTCTTGTCAAACACAAGATGCTGATGCCACCCAAGGCTAAGGGTACAGTTACATACATTGCTCCCGCTGGAAACTACAAAGTCACCGTAAGTGTTTTTTAATTGTTACATTGATTATTCATCATTACAACCCGTAATTTGTCCATTTTCAATACCTTGCTTACTTCATTAGATTTTTATTCCATCTAGCCACTAAAGCGGCGACACCTAGGAATGAGGTGAAATATTTGACAGATTTCATAGTAGGGGAAGTAAACTTAGAAAAGTGTAGAGATTAATGTTTCTTTTGGAATTATTTGCTATATTTTATATTGATTACATTAGGAATGGATTTAATGAAACTATGGACATTCCAGTAATTCTTAAAAATGTGTTAAAAATTAGAAAATTCTGCAGGGAGAAATTGTTTTGTGTAACTTTTAATTAAAGTGCTACTTTTCAGTGACGTTGACACTGTGTGACCATATGCATAACAAATAAGTTCACCTTAATCCTAATAATTATACATGGTAGAGCCATGCTACAGTTATATTAGTAGTATACATGTAGCATGAATGTATCGGCTCGACTGTGGAAGGACCTCGCTCTCACAGAATACCAGCGTAAAATAGTAGCTTAATGCTGCTGTGTTTCGTATGGTAAGTGTAGAGAACCAGAAATCCTTTTTACTGGAAACGAGGCATTCCATATTAGTCCTCACGGGTGACAACCCGTCTGCATTTTGATTCGTAATCGAGGATAGATGTCTATGCGGCACAGCAACCACTTACCATCAGGTGGACTGTGTGCTCGTTTGTCACCCTATCCTATAAAAAAAATCCCAACTAGCGACATCTGGGGAACTTAAGATTATTAGCTCTTATTATTGATATGTGGCTGAAAATACAAATATATTTTAATTATGGAACAAATAAGTATGTTTAAATTAATAAATGATTGATACACAACAGTGTTATTGCAGTTTGTAATGCTATTTGTTGCTTCGTTTAGGATATAGTGCTGGAAACAGAGTTCGATGGTGAGAAGGCCCAGTACTCCATGTTACAAGTGTGGCCTGTCCGTCAGCCCCGTCCCGTTACTGAGAAGCTGCCGGCTAACCATCCACTTCTCACCGGTCAGCGAGTGCTTGACTCTCTTTTCCCGTAAGTGTTGTTATCTTGAAGAGGAAACAAGTGTATGTTATAAATAAAAAAATACTTTTAACTGTCTTGCTGCCCTTAGGCCTTTTTAAAATTGTATCAATTTAAATTATTACAAACTTGGAAGATTAGCATGCTTATTCTGCATGCTCTTTTTTTTAATAGAAATAAATGTTATAAATAAACATACAGTCCACCTAATGGTTGGTAAATGGGTATTGGGGCCCATAGACATCTACATCTATCCTTGATTTAGAATCAAAATGTTGTCACCCCAAAAGTAATAAAATGATACATCGTATTCCTTATTACCAGTAAATTCAGTGTTCCCTGTTAATTAATGCAATGTGAAATTGCATGTCTTTTCTATCAAAAAGTTAAAATGTATAATAAGCAAGAATTGTTTATTATACTGCTAAAGAGTACATGATTAATAATAACCTCTGGGAATAAGATGATTGCTATCATGCTGTTTCTGAATATAAAAATTACGTATTTTTATGCTGGTTCTTCTTAGGACAGAGGTTTTTTCTGAACCAATGGTAAAGCCTCAAGTATTCTATATTGAGTAAAATTAATTCTAATCTATTCTATTCCATTGCAGCTGTGTGCAAGGTGGTACGACTGCCATTCCCGGCGCTTTCGGTTGTGGCAAGACTGTCATCTCGCAGGCGCTCTCCAAGTACTCAAACTCGGATGTCATCATCTATGTAGGATGTGGGGAGCGTGGTGAGTTTATCCATTCTCTTACTTCTAGAAGTGTAAATTTATATCATAACTATAAAAATGTCAGAACTTTCATGTTATTCTTTTACTGGTTAAATTTATTATTCTTTAATGGGTAAACATGGTATCATTTGTGGTCGAAATGCGACCAATTATGTGCCAGAAACTAAGTATTTGTTTGTATAACTTTCTTGTATTATTTTCTACTGGGAGTTTTGGCCCTGATCAGTGGCTGATTGGTACTAATTATCGTTTAAGTATGTGCGTGGTGCGTTTTTTCTGTATTAAATGTAAATTGCATGTGTACTATTAGTGGAGACTATGTAACAAAGTGCTATAATGATGATATGAACCTCAAGTTGTTTAGTTCATTTTGATGCCTACAGGACTTGGGATGTTATTCATCATCATCAACGGTGCTTGTTTGAGCTTCAGTTGAAAACTCCCACACATCGCATTGCGATGCATCAGCATATTGTGCAGAAATTAGTAATGTAAATGTTGCAGCCAACTAGCTTATTAGCCTTTCAGTTAACAGATTCGCTATTTTACTAAGTTTCGTTTAATGAAATGAATAAGGTGATTATGCCATGTAATGTTGCTGGTCTGTGCCTAATTACGCGCTATGTGCTAAATTATATGAATGTACGCAACATTAGGGTGGCTCAAGGGGTACACCAGCCACACCATATCCTACTGTCGCTAATACAAGATAGGTGTTATCATTGTATATCATTGAAGCAGCTAGTTCCAGCTAGCACGGCGCTGATTAGTAAAAACGCTAGGCTGTTTACTGAAAATCTAATTTAATTGGTTGGGTGCGAGATAAAATAAATACAGCATAATTATACTACAGATTACCCATACCACAATAAATGAAAAAAAGAAAAACAATGCAGGTCAGGCAAAGGGATCTTAGTTCATACTGCCATAAACATGATCAAATTGCCTTTCATTTTATTGGTATAAAAATCATGTGATATAAAAGAAGAAACTTCTTCAATTTTAGATGTTCATGTATTAAAATCATATTGATGTTACACTATACTTGAATTTTCTTTCATACCAATTTCAAATATTATACAAGATCAAGGTCATATGTGTCGTCGATACTGAAATTTGATTTCGCTTGAGAAACCAACCTAGAATCTGAGGAGTACGAGCTGGGGCTACGAATTTTAACAAAGATCAGTTGGTGATTACAAGTTAAAAATTAAACATTTTTCAAACATAAATACAAAATGCTAAATTTGTTGTAAGGTAACGAGATGTCAGAAGTACTGCGTGACTTCCCTGAGCTGACGGTGGAGATCGATGGAGTGACGGAGTCCATCATGAAGCGTACAGCCCTCGTCGCGAACACATCCAACATGCCTGTAGCTGCCCGTGAAGCCTCCATTTACACAGGTAACATTGTTTTATAGTTTATAAGATATTATAAGTATACTTCTTATTACACCTACCTCTTTTATCTCTGCACTACTCTAAGGTAGACTGGTAGATAATGCCTCAGGCATTAAGTCCGCCTATATACATCTATGTATATGAAGTGAAATAAAAAAATAAATAATTCTTCTCACTGCTGGGCTGAACTCCGCGCTTCTTTGATTTTGATTCCCGTCCGTCCTTCAGAAATTTGATGTGATAGAGCCATGATGCTGCAACTTTATTATTGTTGTAGAATGAATGGGTTGGCTCGACCGGGATAGAAACACGCTCTCACAGCATACCAGCATAAAATAGCAGCTTAATGCTGCTGTGTTTTATAACCTACTGTGTGTTGCTGGATTTCAACAATGCCTTCAGTTATGTAAATCAAGATATACTAATTGATGTACTGCGTTCTCTTAACGTATCTCCAACTGCAATTGCCTGGTTTCGTAGTTACTTATATGGACGCGTCAACGCGTTCGGGTGCAAGACAGAATATTTTAATGGCTTGATACCGTTTTTGGCGTTCCACAAGGTGGCGTGTTATCTCCTCTCTTATTTGCAGTCTTCATAAATTCTATTACCTCTGGAATATCTTCTTTCCCCCTATTGTATGCTGATGATCTCCAAATATATCTACAAACTACCGTAGAAGATCTGCCAAAAGCAATTTGTGGTATAAACGATCAAAGCGCAGATGCGTTGTCACCCCTGAGGACTAAGATGTAAAACCTCGTTATCAGTAAAGAGGTTCTCCGCTTCTCTACAATTACCGTTACCGACACAGCAGGATTAATTACAGTGAGAGCGTCGTTCTTCCACGATCAAGTCAATTCATTCATGCTGCAGCTATAGTGTGACTTTACCACAAAGAAAATACCATTTACGAATTTAATTTTTAAACAAAATTAATTATTCGAACTGATCACTATTTTGTTTCTCTTCTAGTTCTGATACTAAGATACAATGAAGCTCTAAATATGAAGACACTCTTTGAATTTTCAAAAAACATTGACAAATTAGTCGAAGAGCTATCAGTTTACTTTCAGCCTTGTAATTATCCCATAGAGTTAATCGCTGGATTGTGTACGGATAAATATCAAAAAATTAAATGATTGCTGAGGCGTTACAAAACTCTTTTTTAAATTTTAGTTTAAAGTCAATTGTCTTTTTACGTATTTAGTGTCTAATAATGCATATTTTGCTCCACACATTTCTTTGCGCAAAAAATAAATTAAGTCATATAATTTTAATATGGTTTATAATTATTTTTATCTAGGACCTCGCCTTGTTGACCTTGCCAAAAGAAAATCCACTTTCCGATATTATCCCGTGAGTATCGTAAAAAGTGAAATGGGAAATTAAAACAGAGATGAACAACATAATGTTCTTGATGATTGAGCTTAAAATAATACTGGACTAATGGCCAAAAACTCAAGTGCTTTTTAATTTTAACATCTTGTTAAGTATGGTAGTGTTAGAGTCACTTTGACTTACAGTGATAGAGACAGCACGAGACTTAACTGCATCTTGAAACTGATTAAAGTAGTTGGGCATAATGCCGTAAAGCTACGTGGTAGAGCCTTGCTGCTGTTATATTAGTAGTTTAGTTTTAGCACGAATGGGTCGGCTCGACCGGGTAACGACCACGCTCTTACAGAATACCAGCGTAAATAAGCATCTTAACGCTGCTGTGTTTCGCATAGTGGGTGTAGAGAACTGCAGACCCTTTTTACTGGAAAAGAGGCATTCCATCTTGGTCCTCATGAGTGATACCGCATCTGCATTTTGATTCGTGATCGAAGTTTGATGTAGATGTCTATGGGTCACAGCAACCATTTACCATCAAACGGACAGAGTGTTCGTTCTTTACCCTTATTCTATAAAAAAATACAGAAACGTCCCTCAAAATTTTAACAGCTTGTCAAATGTTTGAGCAGCTTTTAAACTCTATATTCGTACTCTTAAATACAAGTTTCAAGCATTTCTTAAATGTTAGTGTCCCGAATCGAGCTACGCTTAAATTTCACTCAATTAGAAGCGATCAACTGTTACGTTACTCAACGAATTTTAGTTGTCAATTTCAAAGTCGGATTAATTTAATTTAAGACCAGGCTGGTGCAACTTCTATAGCAAAAATAATATGTACGACGCAACAGGAGCGTTAGTGGCGTCTATGTCTACTTACTACTTTTGTAATGTCTGTCACTGACGTTGTCAAATCAAATGGGTCCAAATGTCAAATCCGACGGTTATATTAGTTATTATTTAAATTATTTAGATTGCTTTTAATTTCCCTAAAGGTACCGATGTTCTTTTATGGAGTTGAAAGTAATCAATTATGTGTTATAAAACTTGCCAATTAGATGGTGTCAGAATCGTAAAAAAAAAACTATGGCTATTCATGGCAAAATTTCCTTAGGTTATGAAAGATATGTGGTGATTTTAACTTTATTGATTGTGATATGATATATAACATAAATTAGTTACGTAATTACACGGACCTTTATTTGTAGTAATTTCCTCCAAACCGAATTTCGATCACACACGCCGGTATCGTCGGAGACTAGCCATCTACGTAGGATTAGCATTAGGATTGTGTGTGCAAACACAAACACACTCTATTTTCTATACTCCGATAGGTAGGTATGGGATGGTAACCCGAAACGACAGGAGAGAGATCAGGCGCAATACCAACAGTTTTACGAGCTTTCCGAAACACGGGGGTGTAACACTGCCAACTTCCTGACTCCAAGATGCTTATGAGAATTTCTCGACAAAAAAACCAAAAAATGATTTGGGTCCGACCTGGGACTTGAACACGGGACCACATGATCAGCAGTCGCACTTATGGCTTTTGGTAGACCAAAGAAGTAGTTATGTGGTAATCGGTAAACATTCTTAAAAACAATGTTAGAATCAGCTTCCAGTGTACAATATCTGAAAGAAGTATGTACCTCTGTGAAGAAGCAATCTGTAAATAGTATTTTTTACACTTAAAAGCAAATAAATCTAATCGGTATTTAAATAATACATTATATTTATCTTTTAACTTCTTTTAAACAAAAATTAACTTAAAAAGGAGGAAATAAAGACAGTTTACATACAACTGACGCTGACTATACATTTTGGGACATAGAAACACTTGTTGAGTGCGGCATTTACTCATCGGTCCTGCAGTGCCGCAGCCAAACGCTTAGCTAACGCTTAGCTTAGCGCTACAAAGTCGTCCTTAATTTTTTTATTTTTTTATGCTGTATTTGCAAACTACCTATTTTGCAAAAGAGCGAACTTATTGCAACAAGGCATTCTCTACAATGTGGGTGCAAAGTGCAACTGAGTTAAAAATATCTATGACTAATATAACATACTACGCTACATATTATAAACATAATTACACAAATATATAGATATACGTACAATATATGAAAATATATACATATATTTACTTAATACTGCCTAAGAATATGTAAGATAAAAACAAGAAAAGTGAACAGTTGGAATTTAGTAATATAAAAAAAATGGAAATCCACAAACCACTCCTGAAATGCCAGAAAATGATTCCAAAGCAAGCGTTTGAACGATGCCTTGTTCGTGGCTGCACGTAGACTGTTCGGTAACTCAACAAGATGCTAGTGTGACAGAGGTAGACATGGAGATTAGACTTTTCCGCGGAATGGAGAAAACGATTGTGGGAATCACCCTGATACTGAAATTTGCATTTCAGATATTCAGGGACAAACGGATCGTTAAAAAACTGAAAATAATGTGCGCAGTATTCTGAAATATCTGCGAAAGCGGAGAGATAGCTATTTAAGCTGAAAATGACTGGAGGAAATATGGTCATATTTACGTAAGCCGAAATTGAAGTAAAAATGAAGAAATAGTAGCTTAATGCTGCTGTGTTTCGTATGGTGAGCGTAGAGAACCGGAAACCCATTTTACTGGAAACGAGGCATTCCATCTTAGTCCTCATTTGTGACAACGTATCTACATTTTGATTCGTAATCGAGGATATATGTGGATGTCTATGGACCACAACAACCACTTACCATCTGGTGGACGGTGTGCTCGTTTGTCACTCTATCTTATAAAAAAGCGTATACAATTATTAAGAAGTCAATTGAGTTTCTTTAGAAGTTCTTTCGAGGCATAGCAAACATCTGCGTAATCTAAAATAGCCAACACTAGAGTCTGTACATTTAGCTTTAGTTCCTATCGGTAAAAATTTTTTGAGACGATATAGATAAGGCGGAGTGTTAGTGAGCGTTTTGCTCACTTCATATATATGCGGTCGCCAACTGATGTTGTTGTCTATAATTATGCCAAGATATTAAAAAATTGTGAGGAAGGAACACCAAAATGATTAAAGATTACTTCATATCAGTTTTAGGTAATCTACGAGAACTACCAACCACAGTAGCCCTACATTTTAATGGATTAACTCAAATACCAAATCTGTCTAACCAATAATAAATACAGTTGAGATCACAGTTAAGCTTCTTAATCACATCATCCATACTTGCCACCTCAATTTGAGCATAAATTTGTAAGTTATCAGCGTACAGATGGTACGAACAGTGAATGTGCAATGTAATGAGGTTTACAAAAAATGAGAACAGGAGAGGGGAAAGGATTTCGCCTTGAGAAACGGTAGCAGACAACGTGCACCAATCATCTCTGATTGGTGCTCGTTGTCTGCTACCGTTCCTGACCGATCGATCTGACCTACTCGAATTGCCTGCTGACGGTCCCGAAGATATGAGAAGAACCAATCCCACACTGACAAAAAGAGCCCCAGGTTACATGATACAGCTAGGTGAATATCATGATCAACAGCGTTAAAAGCGTTACAGAAATCTATTAGCGCTAAGTCAGTCAATTGTGAGTTCTCCATTCCAGTACGCAAATCTTCCGCAACTTTCTAGAAAGCTGCGGTTTTACTGTGCCCGGTCCTAAAGCCAGATTGATATGTGCTAAGACAGTCATTTTTGAAAATGTAACTAGAAATTTGTTTGCGGACAATAGCTTGAAGAAATTTAGATAAAAGGGGAGTATTGGACGAAAGTGAGAGAAGGTACTGGGGTGATTCATTTTGGGTAGCAGATAACAAATGCTTTTTTTACAAAGTGCAGGAAAATCCCCAGTCAACCCAATTATTAATGATGTAATAACAGGAGTTATGTAGTCCAGAATCAAGGTGATCATAAGTCTATTCACATCATCGAAACCAACCGCCATGGAGTTAATAAAATAAATGTTATTTTTATATCGTCATCATCAACGGGGGAAAAATTACATATGCAGTTATGAGATTGTGGCACGGAATGCAAATAAAAAATGGTGATTGATTTAACAGAGCATTTGGTTAGTTGAAGAAAAATGTAAATTGAGATCATTTATAGCAATAGCTGATTGCAGGGTACAGTGTTTTACTTAATTTATTACTAATATAATAATGCATTGTTTTTTTTGTTTTGTTTCTTCCTAATACATATTTATGTACCTAATAAATGTAGAAATATAGTAACAAATTGCTATGTGTAAAATACAATAAAATAATTTCTTATTATGATCGGCATTCTTAGTCAATCCCCACGTAAAAGCTTTTATGTTTTATTTATTTTAATTTAAATCATTCAGTAATTTTTTTTGACGGTCGCCGTACAAAAAGGAAGTCCAGGAAGTCAAATAAATAACACTAAAAGTAATCTCGTACGTGAGATCGCGTCTAAAAAGCGACTGTATATTTGGGTTCCGTATTTATATGTTTCGTGTTCTGTATATTGTGGTTATTTATTCGGTAGTACAATAAAACCTCTAATGAAGAAAATAGACCCCTGCAGATAATCAAACGTTACACGTACACACGTTACACGGACGTATTTCAAATTAGCAAGTGACTGCTAGCAAATCGTGTAAAATTTTCTCACTCAAGAATGTATGATGTTCCTCACCAATTTTAACTGGTAAGAAACATCTTGAGTGAGAAAATAAATTTATATAACTGGATTCCAAAGAGTGATGAGTGCTGTTAATTGCAACATATACACGTGAGAGTATAATAAATTTGTATTGACTAATTTTTATTTAATAAATAGTGTTCATCCGTATCACCCCTATTTACTAACCCTAATTCTGAATACTAGGACACCACTGAAGAACCGTATAATAATAATTCTCAAATATTTTATGAGAAGATTTCTCTGTCTCTAGAATGAACGGACGCTAAAAGTTCACATAATCCACTTTCTGTTGTGGGATATTCAGTGCTCCTTGTGGAATAATCCTGTTTCTAGGGCGGATGAAGTTTATGAGGAATAATAATTTAGTAATCACCAGTTATTTATGTCATCGAATATCCCATCAATAGGGCAATCTTTGATGTTATATAGGCTGTAATAAATTAATAAATGAATATTAGCATTAGTGTGTAAATGCGTACGTAGAGCTTAAATTGTTTCAAAGCTTAAGACACAAACTTAAACGTACACGTGTTGATTTTCCCATCTTTGAGGAAGTAATGGAGATTTATGAGACTCATGGTATAGGCACAGTGAAGGTGAATGTGGAACCTTCAATTATAGATCTTGCAACGCTTGCACACAAGCGCGAAGTTCACTTACAGTAAGCAAATAGAAAACAACGCGACATTAAATACTGCAGTCGCGGCGGGGTGCCTCCGCTAGCGACAAAGCCGCATGCAGCGGTCAAACGAAACGTGATTGTAGTTAATCGTTAGATAATGACTGCTAGAATTTCACATTCCAACTTAGTCCGCGTTGATTATACAACTAAGTACAGAAGTTTATTTTCTAATAGAGTATTTATGTAGATATCTATTGACCACTGTATCAACTTATCAACAGTTGGATTGTGAACTTACTTTTTTACTTTACTTCTATAAAAACTGCATTTGAGCCCAACTTCGTTCTTACAATTATTATAGGTAGATTTATGTTTGCTCGGTACCGTAACGTAAGTATTACTGTAGTATATCATGTATATTTAATAACTTTAGAATTCGGAAAGTGGAACTTAACACTTTCACGGACACTGGACACTGCACCAAGTTTGAAATATGACACTAAAAAATTCCATACAAATTACTACCACGCCTATATACTTCCTGACACATAGCAATATATTTGTACAATTGTGGTGAGACAGTACGCTTCTGTAC
>DWHP01007273.1:0-11026 GCA_018247895.1 Parnassius honrathi
ATGTGGAGGAAAATATCTCACCTCCTATTAACCTAACCAGTCTGAGTCGGGATGCCCTAAGAAATGAAGTCGATTGACGATCATCAATCAACTTCATTTCTTAGGGCATCTATCGTTCAAACGCCAATGCAACGAAAATATAATAGAAGGAAAGATAGAAACGTATATATATATATATACAATATACAGGCTAAAGGCGACAAAAGAGGGAATGGCACCAGCATCCAGCTGTAGAAACAAACGCTTCCGCAGCACTGGACAAACCTTCCAAGTTATGTAGTAACGCATTCTGTACCCATCAGTCGATTAAAATTGACTGATACACAAGAATCCATAAACATAGCAAAAAGATGTAATACTTATTTATAGCAAAGCAGATTATGATTGTGTTATTAAATCTAATAAATTTAAAATCGCTCGACAACCTACCAATTAGTGCCAACCATCAATCAAGTTTTTTGTTGAGTCAAAAAACATTTACAAGATACCATACGTACAGTTGCCAGTTGTTTTTGAGTATAAAAAATAAACGAATGACTTAGTATGGTTGTGTATATTAAGTCAAAAAAATATATAAAATTAGGTCTATATAGTTTGTTAACCACGCACGATAATAGTGCCTGCGTCTATTATGAGATTATAACGTAAGACTGAAATACTAAATATTAGGTCTGGAAAATAATTTCTTCGTATACAAATTCAAGATTTTTTTTGAATTATCGATAACTTGTTGCCATCTTGAAGATACAGGTAGTGACATAATGCCGTTGCTGTAGAAATCTTGGAATTATTGATCAAAAAATGCAACAAGTAGTTTTGAGAGTCCCCTCTTGATGTTTACGTAACACTAACAGTACAAAAAGAATACTGAAAATACCGAAACAGGTGAAAATCTGAGGGTGCAAGGTAAAGACTATATGATGGATGCATTAACGCTTCCCAACCAAGCTCTCTCAATTTTTGCTGAGTGGCCAAAGAAGTGTGTGGTCTATCCACTCCTTTTCTGTCGATCAATTCAGACCGTTTTTTCTAATTTCTTGCTTGAGTTTCATCAGTTGTTGGCAGTAGAGATCCGAATCGATGCTTTTGCCCGGCAATAAAAGCTACTAAAATAAACGATGTCCTTCCAATCCCGCCATACATTATTGCTTGCTAATATGGGTTTTGCTACAGTCTGTGGAGCTTGAGTACCCTTTGACCATGATCTTTTACAAACGTTCTTGTCGTAAGTGATCAAAAGTTGATCACTTATCACACATCATCAGTGATCAATCTTTTCAAAAATGGTTTGGTTTCATTACATTTCAATAGAGAATCGCAAATGAGGACACGATTCATTAGGTTTCTTTCAATGAGCACGTTTGGTACTAAAATATTGAGCTTTTTTGTACAGCCGGACTTTTTCAAGTGGGTCAAAACCATTTTGTGGTCAATCCTCAATTCCTCAAATATGCCGAACTTGCTCCACTTTTTCAAAATTAGCATCAACTTCATCCGTATGAGGGCGACCAGAGCGAGCTGCGTCTTTGATATCAAAATTCCCATGCTGAAAACGCTTGAACCGACTATGTGCTACTCTTACAGACACTGCATTAAGTCCTTATACGTCACAAATTTTTCGTGTTTTGTTTTTTCGTGAAAGTGTTTCTTACTTTTTATTTTTCATTTTCTTAATGTCCTTTAATTATGTATTGATATTTTAATATTGTCCTACCTCTTCCTTTAATTATGTATTGATATTTTAATATCATAAAATCTCTTTAGTTGTACTGTTTGTATCTGGCTGGTTTTAATCAGCCAGATACAAACAGAGAGATTTTTCATCAATTTTATACAAACAAAATACGAAGAAACTTTTTCCCCGATCTATTACTTGGTATTCTTGGTTACTCGATAGTTGGTTAAGTTTTGCATTTTGCTTAACAATTTATGAAATTATGGAGTACCTACTTCAAAGTTTCGGTTAAGGGAATCAAACATTTTTACTCGTGTATCATGTGTCTGCAAATTTCCAAAGTCCAAATTCAAGAAAATGGTGCACGAATTCGTGTTGTAATTGCAAGCATATTTAAGTGTGATCGCTAGATTATTCCCCTACGTATACATAGAGGCGCTGTGCGAAAACTTGTGCTTTGTTATTACAAGCCTAGGTAAAAATTTCAGGTTTTCACCAATAAATATAAACCTTTTCACCAGTTTAAAAACACAAGAAGATGCTACTCGTATATCCAACGCATATTTTTATGCTTGTTCACTGATTACTTAAAAGTTTGTTATCTTAAAAAATTTAATAAACGTGAAAAATAGCTCTACTTTGCTACAGCTACATTATGATTGTAGCACGAATGGCTCGACCGGGTAAGGACCAACTCACACAGAATACCAGTGTAAAATAATGAACTTAATGCGGCTGTGTTTTGTATGGTAAGTCACCTTAGTCCTCAGGGGTAACAACGCCTCTGCATTGTGATTCTTAATTGAGGATTGATATAGATGCGTATGGACCACAACATCTACTTACCATCAAGTGGAATGTATGTCCCCTTGTTCTATAAAAAAACTGATTTCTCGAATGTTCAACAATTTGAAATAGGCTATTATGGTTATATTAATAGGGTTAGGTAAATGAGAAAAATTAGAGGAGGAAAATTTTAATATTACTGTTACGAGCTTAGGGTTCGTGACATTAAAAACTACCGATTGAATTACCAAAATTGATACTTTAATTACCGAACACCAATTACAACTTAAAACACACTGAATACTTTAGTTCGCAGTTATACCGCTTCGAAGTGCTCGCTTACATCACCAATTCAAAACTCATTCGGTATATACTGGCCTTATATAGGCCTTTTCTACTGAAACATCTAGAATTTTCGAGCACATACCGTTCCCAACCGACGAAGTGTAGAAAGTTCTTTTCTATTTCTGTCACTCGATACTAGATGGTGCTAGTGGGAAAGTTCTACCATGGCATTAAAAAAGAGGAAAGGAGGAAAAGGTTTATATTTATAGAAAGCTCTGCTAGTTCTGCAACTCGATACTAGATGGCGCTAGTGGCATTACCAGGCATTAATTATAGGCATAAATTAATATTCACTGGAGCCTATCGTTTACAATAGTACTATTATTCCTCTTAGACATGTAGTTAAAGACCTTTGGTAAATGATTGATGCTAATTTATGTTGGTAATCTCAGGTGGCTGAAATAAGCCGGAGAGTAACAATCACTTTATCGTTTCAAGAATTTCCTTCCAACCGAGACTAAGGCTATGTTGGTGCGAACCCTTGTTTTACCAGTCATTGAGTATGCTGATGTGTGTTATTCTAATGTGAGTCAAGTAATTCTGTGCAAATTGGATCATTTGTTAAATAATTGCATCCGTTTTATTTTTGGCCCTCGTAAATACGATCATGTATCCATATATGGTTCTAAGCTTAAATGGTTCCCTATCCATCGGCGTAGATGTATCAAAATTCTTCGCACGCTTTTTTCAATCCTATATGATCCGTGCACTCCCCAATACCCGAAACGCAAGTTTCAGTACTTGGATTCTTCTCACGATCGTAACCTGCGATCCTCCGAGGGAACTCTACCTTACGTGTTTTTCCTCGCCGTACCAAATTTATGTCTCAGTCTTTCGACGGTGAGGCCATAAGGCTATGGAATAAATTACCCCCTTATATCAGGAAACCCACTTCTGTTGCTACCTTTAAGAGGATGGTGACTGATCACTACCTTTCTTCTTCCAGAAATTAACTTTCATATTTAATTGTTTCTGCTTATATGTCACTTGATATTATAAATTATCCAAATTGTTTTAGTAAAATATGTTCGTAAGTATGCCTAAAATTTATTTATTATATACTATTCAAAAATTATGTATGTAATGTATCAGGTATTGAGTATATTACTTAGGTTAATTGTAGTTATGTGTATTAATTTTTGGATTTATACTTATGGCATGTATATTTTTATATTTACATTCACGTATATAAATTATTTTCATGTTTTATGGCACCTGCACCTCATGTTAATGCCTAAAGGCATTAAGTCTGCCAATTGTACATTTTAAGTGCAATAAAGATTTTAAATAAATAAATAAACTATGGCGCGCAATACTGCCCCATCCCTATAATGCTCGTCTCGAGCATTATTGGCCCCATAATAACACGCTATTCGATCCACATGGACGATCTTAGGAGAATCTCTTGCACCTTTCTGAAATATCCCCGCAACGTCAAGACCTATCCTCTCTCATGGTGCTCCAACATTGTACAATTTCAATGCACCTCTACTATAAGTATAAGGACCTTCACAGCCGGACAAATTGTACATTTGCCACACCAATCCTTGATGTCGTCATGATATTGGACCCAGTAAAACCGCTCTCGGATCTTCAGCAGAGTTTGTTTAACTCCCATATGACCTGAACAACCATTATAGTACAGCTGTAGAACATCCGGTACTTTAGCTTTAGGGACAACCATTTGCAAATGACAGGTGTCTCCTCGACCATTTTCCCATTTACGGCACAGAACTGCATCCTGAATCCGCAAGCTGTCCCATTGGGCCCCATAGCTTTTTGAACAAGCTTCTCCACCTCCAGGGCCCACCGCTGTAGGTTTTCGTTGCTACGTTGCACGCAATCTTTAAGCTACGCAAGAAAAACGTGTTCCAGGTGAGCGTCGCTATATCTCACCTCCAATGCCTCAAGGAGCTGCTCGTAAGTCACCTCTTTTTTTTCTTACCGAAAGCTTCCAGAACAGTTAAGGTTTGGTCGTGTAGCTAGGGTGAGTGCAGTCATTGCCTGACTTTTATTCCAGCCGTTTGTCTCTATAACAGCCTCAAACTGAATTTTGTAGGCCGACCAGGAAGAAGTCCCGTCAGACTTGAATCACGTAGCGAAGGTGCTTAGCTACCATGGGAGCTGTAATTCCATATATTAGTTTGGGGTCATCGAGTGTTTTCTTCACGACAGCTATCACGTCGTCCACCCGATTGACCACTTGGTCGATTCGAGTTTCAGCTTCCAACAGGCGGTTGTCATGTTGAGCAACCCTATCCTTCACCTCCCTTATCTCTTTCCCGAAGGTAGATTCAAGGTCCTTCACGAGGAGTATATGCTCTTTCAACCAACGGGCCTGTTTCTCCTGTTGGCGGGCCTGTTCCTCCTGTCCACATTGCAGCTGCTCTTCCAACCGACGGGCTTGTTCCTCCTGTCGGCGGGCCTTCTCCTGTGTCGTCACCATTAGAGCACCTAAGTCAGGTACTGCAGATGCAGGAGCTTCTCATGGTCCAGCCTCCGTGGTTGGCAGCTGGCGCTCCGACGTCTGCGGCGTTGCACCACCAAATCGTTTCTGGTTCGTCTCCTGATGGCGTTGACTTCGGGCATGGATACCTTCCGTTTCGTCATTAGGTAGACAACGCATTTGTAACCTTCTCTTCTTTGTATGAAGTCGACTGCAGGTGAATTTGGACTGCAGTATCTAGTAACGTGGACTGTACGTTCATCTGCCACTTCAGTTTTATAAAAAAAAAATTGGTGCCTGTACAGTACATTATAATATTGCATTTCAACGCCCGAAGCTCGAATAAGCAACTTCCAGTGAACGCAAAAGGGTATCTTCGTACGATTATGTGAGTACTTGTGAGTATTTCGAAAGTGTGGAGTCTTGGGGAGGAGGTGAGCGGTTTCAGAGAAACAAGGGAAATTAAACAGGAGGTGAGCAGTAGAATCTTCCTAAAAAATAAAAAACAAAAACTACGGTTGCCAATTCTTATGTTAAGCTCATACCGGTAAACGAATTGTAAAGCGGGCGGTCTCCCACTAGATGAAGTAACGACCTGGTAAGGCATGTAGGTAGTTATTGGATGCAGGTAGCTCAGGACCGGACTCTATGGCATTCCTTGGAGGAGACTTACGTTCAGCAGTGGACTTGTGACGAGCTGTAATGATGATAATGTAGATAGTTCATACATACCGGGAATTATAGACAAGGTAAGCTAAGTGTTGCTCTAACAAGAAGAATAGATTGGATTGAAAGACAAACTGAATTGCAGTGGAATGATAAGCTCTCGAATACGTCAGTTTATATGACGGTCGACGCTCCGATTATAAATGTAAATTCGTAATCGCAAAAATGTATTTTTGTGACATTACTTTAAATTAACTAATTTCGGATTTTTCTTTGACTTGTCTGTGAGACCTTGTTTCTTGCCATACGTTTTGATGAGTGAGTTTACGATTTTTAAAATATTTGACGTAAATGGTCGTATTGTTTGATTGTGTTAATAGAAGATTTAAAGTTTTACCATTCCCATGGACCGCTGACCTTAGTTTTTGATAATATTAATTTCCACTTGATACTTATAACCGATCTACAGAAAAATGGCTTGATAGGCGCACAGACGGAAAACAACAAAAATCACAGAAAACGAAATGTTTTGAAAAAGAAAACAATTGTTAGATTTGGATCAAAACTCTGTCGGAATTCCAACTAACAAATATCCAGTTATGGCAAGTACAGGAGAGCTGCTTGGGGAATACGCAAAATTTACACTAAATTCAGAACTTTGTCTTGGCTTGAACTATACTCTAAATAATTAATTATTTAAGAAATTTTTAATGAATTCGTAGCATGTTGCAGCACGAATCTGTCGACTCAACCGGGGAATGACTACGCTTTCACAAAATATCAGTGGAAAATAGCAGCTTAATGCTCCCGCTTTTCACATTGTAAATATAGAATTGGAGACCCCTTTTACTGATAACGAGGCGTTCTATCGTAGACTTCAAGTGTAACAGTTGCACTTAATTTTTGATTTTAAATCGTAGATAGATAAAGGTGTCTACGGGCCACAATATCTACTTATATATTAGGTGGACTTTGTGGTCGTTGTTACCTTTATTCTATACTAGTGGTAAAATTGACAATTGCTACAACCAATTGTCAATATGATTAAATTGAGAACATCATCAACATATTCGAAGTCAATTAAATACGCATTAGTAAAGATAAAAACAACTAGTCATGTCTCGATTAAATTTATATGGGACCACACGAGAAGCACCAGCTTTTAGATAAAAAAGAATTATCAAAATCGCTTCACCCAGAGAAAAGTTATGAGGCAACACACAAAAAAACATACAGTCGTATTGAATACCTCCTCCTTTGGGTTCAATATTCAATTCGCATACCAGTATGAGGCTGCCAACCAAGAACCTTCCTTCTCAAATCGCGACAGCAAAAAAAAAGACTGGTCCAAATCTACGCGTACTTTTATTAAATATTAATGAAGAAAGTAGAGTTATAGTTTTCATAATAATATTATGTCCCACAGCTTGGTACATACCTACTCTCATTTCTAAGAAAGTTTTTGGACTAAGCAAGAGTCTGCCCAACGCAAGTAGGCAGATTTCTTATTCTGGTCATATATTAAATTTTTCAGGTTACTACACCAGGTTGTACATCACCACCGGGCAAGTTGTAATTAAGAGCCTAAAATTGCATCTAAAAATTTCATTTATTATTGTTCGTAATCGAACTATGATCAGGTAGGAACGTTAGTTAGATAAAAAAGCTGTAAGTATATAAAAAGATTTTACATACCATGAAAGCAGATTATATTAAAATAATAGTGAAATTGTAGCAACCTCCTGCTGTGTGTTGAAACTAACAGTATCCTTAACTTAGCATTTGGTTTTATATACTAGAAATAATAGTGCTATCATATAAATCGTTTTGTTAAACTGAATTGGATTTAATACGTAACTGACATAAAATTACTTCCTTTCATGCAAACTTAAAGAGCTACTTATGTGGTTTTATTAAGCGTTACAAGTATCCGCTATTATTTCAGTTTGGTTGGGAAAGTGAACTTATATGTTTATAGAAATTTTATAATTTATTATGGTAGAGGTGCTAGTCCATATAAAAAGGAAATACCTACCTACATATATCCCATCTAAGGTAAATCTTTCCTTACTGAAGGTTTAAGAGCCCGCAACGCAGTCCCGCTGGGTGTAAGTGAATTATATACGTTCTCAAAATATTCTTTCTTCGATATACAAGTTACCACATAGTGTTTTTCTTTACAGCATATAATATGGAGAAAAAAATCAGGTAAAAATCAAGAAACATCAAGCATTTTAAGTGGTATAAATAAATAATAGTTATTACGTCATCTAACGGAGTAGATAGATACCTCACTGCCCCTAATTATATAGGTTCGCTATATCCTTTAGATTCATATTATTATCCTAAAATATGATTCCCATTGTTGTCTTATCGCGCATCCAAACCAAAATCGAATTTAGTCGGATATTCGTAATATCACAAAAGTTTAGGTATCCTTTGCTAATCCGAATCCGATGTTCCGATGAAATTTCAAAATAAAACAATGTAATACTGTTGTCGATAAAAATGACAAGCTCGTGGAAACTGTCTATGCGATCGAAGTTTTGCAAGACCCTTCGCAAAGGAACCAAAAAAGAAATCTTCAAACTAAAAGAAAATGAAACTGCAGCCTTTAATAACTATGATAGTGTAGTGGTAAACGAACAGGCTTAACAACTAAAATCCAAGTCGTATTGAACTAATTCCTTTTTACAAACTTATTAACGAGTCTCCGTAGCTCGAAATCATTTTAATAAATTAATGAAAAAAAAAGGATTAAGGCCAGCTGTACGTACACATCATTGATGGAGCCACATGCGAATGTGAGACACGGAAGTTCCATCTAAAACTATTTTGAGAATATACCGGACGTCGGTCTGAGCGAGATTAGAATGGCTATTCTGTACCTTAAAAACAACAAGGATGGTATTATGGCAAAGCGTATGAAAGCGTGCGGAAAATTTATTTAACTTCAGAAGCTCGTTTTTCATGGTGGCACTACTGTGGAGGCGTGGAGTAAAACTTTATTATGATTCTTTTCATACGCAGACATGACGACTCCCATTCTCCCGAACAAGCCAGTTTCCGTAAAGGCTTTAGCACCATAGACCATATAAATATATACATACCTTTCAGTAAATTAAACACAAGAGAGAAGAGTAAAATTTGTCAAAAATGTCTTACGTATTTGGACTGTGACAAGGCTTTTAAATTCCGTGGAAACTTTGACGGTGCTGCAGTTTCTATATCGAAGTATTGAAGTGTTTGTACAGTAGGATTACGATGGCTATCCGTGAACAGAACAAGAGTACGAAACCTATCCATCTGCAGAGAGCTTTTATAAAGTGTGATGTTATATACCCGAAATTCTTCACCGTTGCATTGAAAACGTAAAAGTACGATTTTAACATTAGTGCTGATTACATCACTCACTCTTGATTTGCTAACAATATAGTCATTATATAGCAGAAATGCTGTAAAACCTTAATGTGTTTCCACATCAATCGACCGATCGGCGTCGATAAATGGCATCGATCGACGATCGATCGATTGGTGCAGTAGCACCCTTAGTACTATGAACCATAACGTTAATAGTGATTATGGACTTTACATTAAGATAGATCTTAAGATGTATACGGATAAGAAGTAGATCATGTGTGACGACCATGTCATACATGTGACGGTAGTTGTTGGAAACACTACCCTCGAAGTATTGACGAACGACCTTGAAAAATTGTCTGATTGCAATCAATTATTATATCGATTGGCATTTTAAGGCACGTATTAATGTTACGCATTCCTTAAAACTTGAAAACAAGTGTGTACAATGTTTGTGTTTTGAAAGATGCATTTAGAATTTAAAATAATAAGAAAAAAAAGCAACATATTTAAGAAGCCGCGTACCCATGTAGTTACAACATAAAATCCATTCATCGCCTGAATCGCCTTGGGTGTAGTTAGAGACGACTAGAGAAATGTCAGAAAAGATTTCCGATAAATGGCGGAATAGCCGTCTCGCTTATACTAAAAGTAAAAACACAGACCAATTACGGACAGCCAAAGACGTGTAAAAAGGATAGACAGGTTACACACTAACATTATTGTATTTTAAAGTGGCACAGGTAGTACTATATCTACATACAGTTATTTATTATGATACGTTGCGCTAACAAAGGAAGACAAATGATAGGGCATACCTATCGTTAGAAAAGGGTGAAGTTACGTATTGATTGCGTGCTGGCGCTCATTGGTGCGAGCGCGTGACTTACCGATTCAGAGGATAACTTTGTCTCTTTCGCTCTCAAGCACAGATTGCATTTCGCTCTTTACCTTACACGTATTAAGCAACAGTCAAAAGAAATTCGTCTGTTTTAAAAAAAAAACTGTACTTATGATTAAAATGAGACGTTTTTCGTGTCTCTAAACATTGCCGTGTAATTTGTGCACCATCTAAAAACACAGGAAGGCATTTTTGAAACGAATAACTCGAAGATTTACGCGCTATTGCGAAGTATAGCTGCGACGCGAGAGCGTGCCCGACTAAATGCGAGCCTGGCAATTACCTGCCATTCGTATTGCCATTCTAGAGCGAGTATGACGTATCTATGATTTTAAAACATCTTAGCGGGCACAGAGACAAATACTATTTAGATATTATATTATGTCATCTAGAATTTATTTTTCAACATTATTTGAAGAATTCTATATTATCTGGAAGTAGTACTAGATGTGTAAAAGACATGTGACATCTATCAACCCCCACTGGGGCCGATGTGGCCGATGTGGGTACGGCCTTCTCCTTCTCACACAGAGGAGGCATGTGTCCCCAGCCTAAGACTTAGAATATACTGGCGTATAGGCGAACTGACAGAATTTTGATTTGTCATTGTATGCGTTAGCTAGTGATGTACATTTTACTTACAAAGATTATCGAAAAAATATTGTTAAGAAGGCGGTAAAAGGATTAAAATAAATAGTTTAGTGTACGAAACTGAATGACTTCAAAATTTAACTGAATTTTTACCATGGTGGTTCTAAAATAATAAAAAATATTCAAATAATACAGAGTGTTTTTGAAGCGCTCCCGAAAACGAAGACAGACGATAGTTCTAAGGAAACCTTTTATG
>DWHP01007274.1:0-11026 GCA_018247895.1 Parnassius honrathi
ACCAAGCCATTCAGCGTGATGGGCGTTAAAGTCGCCGAGGATCACGATCTCTGCGGTGGGGATCTGCTGTAGCAACGTATCTGTAGCCATTTGGACGTGGTCGAAGAGACGGTCTGTTTCGGCATTACCACTATGGGACCTATAGAGGCATCCGTAGATGCGCGGATGGTCGTCGCTGTCTATGCATAGCCAAAGGATGGACAGGTCCGAACCTTTAAGACTGCCGAGGCATCGAGAACAGATGTCCTCTCTGACGTAAACGCAAACTCCAGCCCGAGGCACAAAGGAGAAATACGAGACATCAGCCGGAGGGGACACCTACGTCTCGGTCAGAAATAGCAGAGCCGGCCTCGCCGTCTCGAGATGGTAGTGGACGGCGTTCGTTTAGGTTAAAATGAAGTCCCCTGATATTGCAGGAATTCACGGATAGTGTGGAAGGGGTCACCTTGGTCTTTTTGCTCCGTTTGCCGCGAGCAGTTGTAGTCTTGAGCGGAATTTAGCCCCTCCCGGAATACGCGGGGCAGCCTGAGTACCCACGCTCAGGAGTGGAGTAACTTGGTCGTGGATGCTCAGAAAGGGATTCTCCAGGGTTGCTGGTACCCTCCTGGGGTAGTTTGACGTTTAATTCCGCTACCATGTTGATGGGAGGGGGGGGGAGAGTTGGACCTCCGACCACCTGCACTCACCAGACGAAACGCGGAAGCAGAGCTTCCACTTTACGCCAGTATTCTGTGAGGTCATGGTACCACCCCGGTTTGAGCCGGCCCATACGTGCTCTACCACTGTAATAGTTGAGGATATAAAACGTGTCTGTTCCACTTGTATCAGGTTTAGATTATTTAGGTTTGTATTATTTATTATTAAATGTCAATAATATAATTATTAATACAAGGACTTCACTCTCCTACATTTATTAAAAAAAATGTAGGCGAGGCACAAGGCCCCACACACGCCGTGCGCGGTGAGCGTTAACCTCCTGCAGACATGATGTTAGTGTATGACATCTCTACCAATTGCGTGATCAGCAAGGCTACTTGCCGCAAGAGCGTATTATGAGCCTGGCGCTCACCTCAAGGGAATGGGATCCCGGATTTTGCGGCTTTCGGCCGCAGCCTTAAGAGTCTCCTCAGATCCTTCCTCCAGCCACCACCCGCATGAGGTTGACACATACCTCATAGTATGCTCCACCAACCAATACAACGGCAGATGTAGCCAAAAGGCTATATCTGGGCTATATAGGGGTTATAAGATGTTAGTAATAATTTGCCATCAGAAAGGATTTGTGTCACTCAACGTCGAGTGCATTTTCGATTATGTTTGTCTGAGCCACCAACAAGTTGCCTTCAATCATTCAAAGGTGGGAAAGTTACAGAGAGATATTATTATGTTGTTATATTAAACATCATGGAGAGCAGACAGTCTGCAGCCCCGTAACGAAGGGACCCGACTTGGGCAAGGCTACTTAGGTGTGAGTCAAAGCAAGATGCAGAGAGCGCCATTGAGAATAGCGTCCCATCAAAGAACCATAGCAGAGACGCAATGCTGCAGAAAGCAACAAGCATCAATACGACTATCGTCGGCTTACACCATCCCAAGGTCCCCCATACACTCCTGCAGACATCACCATCCGCGTACCTCCATCGACCAGAACCACAAGAGTGCGTCGAATCAGGCGCAGCACACCCGCAGATCCATCACATGACGCAATACCGAAAGTAGCAGTAAGCATCAATGCAACTATCATACGGTTGACGCCCCCTCACAACACACCCATACGATCCCTATCGACTTTGGTAACAAAGTTTGTATTGTCGTTAACTATAAAATATCACCAACTTATCATAGTAGCACGCTTCTAAGACGCCAGTGAACAAAACTCTACGTTTCATAGCGCTAATGCCCTAAGACATGGAATTGAGTATGCCTGTTACACTTAAAAGTGCTACCAAACACACTCATCCCAATCCGAAAGATAGACGACGCGTCGCTATGCGCTACGACGCCGCCCACAAACGGTATGGATGTGCGATATCCACGGGAAAGCCGTATTGCTACAACAAATCCGCTTACCACCGGCCAAGACTTTTCATCACCGACCAAGTTTACCTCGGACCAATCGCTCGTGAAGCAGCATACACGCCACCATAATAATCCTTTTCAAGTCCCTTATACAGGACCAGTCATTTTGCTACAGTAAGTACTAAGAGCAGTCGGTCACCCGACCACCACCTGTATAATGCTTATGCATCAAGGAGACCTACTATAATAATGCTTTTGTATCATAGACCTATATGTCCTTAATAAATAGGACTTCAACGTATAGTATAACCAGGGAAATCTTGACTGAGTGTCTGAAATCGAGACTTTGTTAGGTATAGGCTTGGACTGGGTGCGACTAAATCTAGTCTAGTTCAATCCTCAGAAGACACTAGTTTTCGCGTTTACCGCTTAAAAGAATCCCTTCGTCGTATCTCCACCGTTTCAAGGTACTTCCCTTGTTGCCTCAACCAGTATCGGAATCCTGGGCGTCAACACATCTGGCGACGTGCAGTTTCGTGGTTACTTGGAAGAAAAGGCCAAATTGGCTTCTGAAAAGCTTAGTGTGCCCATAAGAGTGGGACAGTACTTCATGCCGGCACACCGCTTACAACTTTACAAGGCGCGGGTTCGGTCACACATGGAATACTGTTCCCATCTCTGGACTGGGGCTTCCCAGTGCCAACTCCTTCCATTTGAGCGCATCCAGCGAACAGTCATTCGAATCGTCGGTGACCGAGCTTTTTCCGATTGGCCTAACTCACTGGCACTGCAAAGAGATGTTACATCTCTTTATCGAATTTACCACGGAGAGTGCTCCGAGGATTTGTTCAGGCTAACTCCAGCCGCACGATTTCACCATCACACATCGCGACGGAACTCGCATACTATCCATACATCTGTCCAATTTAAAAGAAGTTTTCTTCTTTGCATAACTTCCTTGTGGAATCGACTATCAACAGAGATTTTTTCGGACCGATACAACTTAAGGACCTCCATGAAAAGAGCCTACTCCTTTTTAAAAGGCCAAGGCTATTCCCCGGGTGTTGCAGTTGTTCATTGGCGGCGGTAATCACTTTCCATCAGGTTAGCCGTATGCTCGTTTACACCCTCTCCTATAAAAAAAGTCGGTACTAATATACTAACCTTATAACATTATTAACTACTAATTACTGTTTCATTACTATGTTTAAATATGTATTATCATAGAAGTAAGTAAAGAAAATAGTTAAATATTATACAAAAAAATCTAACACTAATTACAAATACAAATAGCCCTTTTAAGAATTTTAGTAAAAGATAATCACGACTTAGAACTTCCTGATAAATAAAAAACAAGAAATGAAAATCACTGACGTTGAGTATATTCAAAACGAGAAGATTTTATAAAACCTTCTCGTTATTTTTGAACTTGGCTAAAACTATTATAGAAACTTCTAAATGTCAGGGCTCCGAAAATCACCATGTAACGGCGACATGCTCAGATTCTTCTGATGAGGCAAATTCCATGAAACCTATTTCTGCATCAGAGAGAAAAAGCTCCTACAAAATCGGAACAAAATGAAGCGTTAGATCGTTAAATTCACGCTTCATTTTGTCGATTCAAATGTCCAATTTCAATGTTTAATATAGAATTTCGTCGATAGCAACTTAAGCACTAGTTAAAAGTTACGAACTTAGTGTATCGTGTTATTAAGGGTGCAAATTGATGATATAACGATTATAATTATAAGTTTAAAACTTTTAGGGGTACTAATAAAACTCCTCATCAAATTCGTTAAATATACTGGAAGTTATAAAAAATAAAATAGGGTTCAAGATGCATAAATCTGATGTAAAAATAAAATAAATTTCTTGATTAGAGTCATCACTACCGTAATTGGCACTGTTAGCATTGGCACGATGAATTAGCAGTTAAAGTACCCGAATTCTTGCAGGTATGACGTAGGTTCCTATAGAGTAATGGAATCTTCTTTATATTAATTCGTGAAAGGAGATCTTTGTTCCCCTTTTGAAGCATATTGCGGGAACGGACGAGTGTGAGACATAGTACAGATAAAGTTTATATAGTTGAGGAGTACAGAAAGCCAAAATTTATATATAATATATGTTACAAATACATTTCATTAAATTAAATAAAACATTTATTGTTTACATTCATAATGCCAACGCCAATTGTCAAATACATAATAGCCTAGGGTCAAACAGTAGCACAGAGTAGACATTGTCGCCAAATAATTTTAAAATGTTGTCAACTAAATAATTAATAACTAATAATGAGCTATGAATTTTGTACGATTTCTAATGTTCCTTTTCAATAGTCTGGACAGTATGTCAAGGCAAACAATCATTTGTTTTATATTTTATGTATCAGATATCTGTGTTTCATATAGTAATATGCAGTTGTAAGTATAGATAATGCATAGTATGTATGTCACAGCAAACTAGCTTAATTAGTCTTTCAATTAACAGCCTATAATGTATTCAGTTATAGCCTTATTACCAAACGACGCCGTTCAACTAGATGCCTGAATAATATTCAGCCGGTGCGTCTAATACAATATAGCACCTATCTTGTAATATCAGAGACAGTAGGTTATACGTACACGTACACGTACACGTACGAGTACGCGGCTGGGGTGCCCCATAGGCCCAAACAGTATCATCTGTTTATTATTCATTACTCAATAGGATAGGAGTATTGTTAGACAACACCAAGATATTCGAATATTTAGTCAAAATTAACAAAACCCGTCAATGCTAACTTCGTTAAACCATATTTTAAGTATTTAACTCAGGTATTTTTACCACGTTTTTATTAAGTCATTTTCTTGTTTACTTGTCTGTCTGTCATTTCGAGTGGAATTTAGTAGTAGATTTTAAACAAACATCAAATTTTGAACCTTGTAATTTTGTAGAACTCAAATTTTGATGACAATGCAAGAATATAATAATAATAACATGGTAAAATTAAATACATATATATTTAAGTATTTTACTTGTTCCTTTTTGAAGTAACGTTCTATATAGTTTAAAGCTCGTGTACACGGTTTCCGCATAAGTAACTGTCCACACAGTCTTCCTGATGGGAAGAGAATAATGTTGCCCATAGGTCTTTACACTTATCCTCAAATAGGATTCAAAATGATGATGTCATCCCTGAGGATTAGTATGGAATTTTTTCGTTATCAACAAGGTTCTTTTAAAAAATAAAAGGTTTGATAACAAAATCGATAGAAGACCACACAAACACACAGTCGGTAATGCCCGTAGTGAGTCGGTAGTGCCCCACAAATGAACGTAGAGACTCAACAACCCTTGTTTGCAGATGAAGTCTTCCTGGCCATTTTTAACTGCGACAAAAATTGTTGATAATAGGAGGAACTTTACACTTTGGGACATATTATAATGCTACTAAGTAGTTGTTCTGACTTTTCCGGTCGGTGTCGCGATGAGTTTTCTTCTGAATTCACTTCGTACTTTTTGTAATGTAAATATAAAATTCAGTAATAGAATTTTCATTTTATTTTTTAGCACTAAACCAACACACACGAAGTAGTTCTTTCACGAAGTAAGTTAACTAATATTTCTTCATTTGTTTCGTACATAAATTGCACGTAATCTTTTTATTGGGAAACTATCGTAATAATGGAAAAATACTGGCTATATGTGGAATATACTAGCAGAGCAAGAGTTCAAAGTTCACTTTACTACCGGCAACTTCGTCCACGTTGTAAATAAAAAATGTACATTTCATTTTAATTTCATTTCATTCGTCCATTCCTTTTTAAAGGTTAGACCTGATATTTGCTTTTAATCAAAAGGATGTCGGCAGATCAAGTCTTAATGATTCGGGACATATTTTAGTAATTTGTGCGAGTTATCGACAATGATCTGAATAATGGTCTTATTTTGGGCAAGTAGTTAAATTCTAGAAACCTCCTTAAATCCATGAACAAAAAACACTCAAGATTTTGTGGGACAGGGAAAATTGATTTTAAATAGAAATTGAACATCTAATTATCAATTTTACTTTTTTTTATATAGAAGAGGAGGCAAACGAGCATGCGGCTCACCTGATGGTAAGTGACTACCGCCGCCCATGAACAACCGCAACACAAGGGGAATTACAGGTGCGTAAGGGTCCCTAAATCGTATCGGGCCGGAAAAATCGCCGTCAACTCCACAACAGGAAGAAAACCCTTAGTAAAACGCACAGTGGTAGCAAGCCAAGCATCCAGATGGTGATAATGGTATCGTGAATTTTGACGCGATGTGCGTTCGTGAAATTTGGCGTGGTAAATACGATAGAAAACGCAAAGGGATGCAACATCCCTAACCAGCGCCAGTGAATCGAGCCAATCGGAAAGAACGCGGTCGTCAACGATTCGAATTGCACTGTGCTGGATGCAGTCAAGTGGAAGGAGCTGGTACTGGGGTGCCCCAGCCCAGAGATGAGAACAGTATTCCATGTTAGGCCGAAATTGTGCTTTGTAAAGTTGCAAGCGATGTGCCGGCATAAATTATTGTCTATTGTCAAGGGGAGTGCCTTCAAACTGAGGAGATACGACAAAGGGGTTCTTTTTAGTGGTTAACGAGCAAACTTATGTCTCCTGGGGATTGAATTGGATTAGATTCAGTCGCCCCCAATCCGCGACTTTGTTAACAAAGACTCCACTTTAGACACAAGTTTGTTCCGGTACTCGGCGACGTTTTTCCGAGAAATATTGGCACGGCCGGTGTATAAAGCATCACCAGTACTGTCGTCTGCAAATAGCGCTCCCCTTTCACCCGAGGGGGGTCGCGTTCGATACGGCTAAGAGATCTCTAGCTGGACCGTTTAGCCAGTCCCATAAGGCAGTGTTTAGTGGGTAAAAGTCTCCACATAACCACGCAGCCGGTTGCGTGGTATGCTATGAGCATTCACTGCCTCCCTCCCACGCTTTCCGGAGGGTTGCCCACATTTGCTTTGGGCGCAAAAAAAAAGTCGTCTGCATAGCAATGAATGTTACGTAAAAATGATCTTACCATTTTACTTTTTAACGCTTAGTTTTTTTAGTAAATGTGTCAAAATAAAAAAAATCGATTAATATAAAAGTTCGCAGAGTTAATGCAAAATTGGAAACTAAAAACGTTTCGCCCATAACGTTTGTTATATTTCTTCTAATTATTGTTATTAATCATTCGTGTAATTGACGCAGAAACCATTTATTTTTTGAAAATTTCGATGACCTATACAAAAAAGCCATAAAATTAATTAATTTTAACTATCTCATGAAGCTTCAGCTTTTATCATGATTGATTTGTTTTAACAATTATAACATTTTGCGATAAATTAAACTTGAAAAGTGACTAAGAAGAATACAATAATGTTTAAAATTATATACACAATATTCTGCCCTACAATGTAAGAAGTTCATATTCAGCAGCTGACTATTATAAGTTTGTAAACTTTTTTATAGAATAAGGGTGAAAACGAGCACACAGTCCACCTGATGGTAAGTGGATGCTGTAGCCCATAGACATCTACGTTTATCCGCGATTAAGGATCAAAACGCAGATGCGTTTTTTCCCCTGAGGACTAAGATAGAATGCCTCGTTTCCAGTAAAAAAGAGTCCCCAGATCTCTACACTCACCATACGAACCGCAGCAGTATTAAGCTGCTATTTTACGCTGGTATTCTGTAAGAGCGTGGTTCTTTCCCGGTCGAGCCGACACACTCGTGCTACAACCGTAATATGGCTGCAGCGTGGCGCTACCACGTATAAACGAAGAGAAGACGATATACTACTAGCTATGCAAGGATAAGTTGTACTGAACAATAAAGTAAACGAATGGATATTTCGTCTAAATTTAGGGCTATTGGGAATATCCTTTCTATATTGTGACCTCAATAAGAACCGTTGACCTACGAAATATCATTGAATCTTTGAAACTATAATAATTACGTTATTAGTTACCGAACAGATTCCCAAATGGCTTCTATATTTGAATGGCATTGGGGCTGGCTATATGAATGCTAATATGTAAAATGTATATATGTGTACATAATCTTGAAATAAAGTGATAATAAATAGTCAAGTCAGTTACTTTCATGAATGTTCTAAGACGGATGTAACGGATAAACGTACGACAACAAAAACGACATATCTTGTATTTAGACACAGAATTTTAAAAGTAAATAGTAAAAGTTTTTATTAATAGAATAAGGATGATAAACCAGCACACAGTATACCTGATATATGAGGATGCCGTAGATTTGGAATACAAGAATTGGAATAAAAAAACTGACGTAGGTTGCTTTTTATTATGAATGAAATGCAGATACATTGTCGCCCCTGAGGACTAAGGTGGAATACCTCGTTCCCAGTAAAAAGGATCTCCGGTTCTATACACTCACCATACGAAACACAGCAGCCTTAAGTTTCTATTTTACCTATTCTTGCTACAACTAACATAGCTGCTGCGTAATTCTACCTACGTTTGTTACTTGTGTTTAACACACAACTCAACTTTAATTGAAGATATTAAACATGTTTATAATAAAGTCTATATTTAATTTTTACGATTTCTATACAGTAAAACAATTTATGCTTCCCGAAGTTGTCAGCCCTTGTTTCAAACAAGTAAACTCACTTTTAGTTCGAACCAAATAGAACGCTTGTCGTGTGTGTCTTAATAATAGTAATTTGTTGTTTAAAACAATTATTTATTCATTATAGGTTACAATGAATAAAATATATATTCTATATGAAATTATATAATAGTATATTCTACATTTATTTTACATTTATGCATACTACAAATTACAATTTACAAACTAATTTTAATATACCTACGATTATATAAAATATAAATTACGTTAGCCGCTTTAAGTTACAATCTACGTTTAGTTGTAAATAAATCCATTTAAATAGTTATTTAGTTACTTAAAAATGTTAAGCTTAGTACTCAATTAATTATTAATTATATATTAGTTAATTAATACTATTGTCACAACACTGGGAGAGGCCGCTGATCCCTAAGATACAGATTCGTCTAGTTTGGGGATCAAAGTTTTCACTTCACTTTATTGTTGTACTTTTATTCAAATAAAAGACTATTATTATTATTAATTCAAGTACACACTGAAGACAATCGAACGAGAAAAACCTAAGTTTCGAAACAGTGTTATTTAGATGTCTACTACTCACTACCACTAATTTGAACGTAGTTGAGCCACTCTACAGCTATATTACAGTTGTAACACGAGTGGGTCACGGACACGGGGGTTGGACCACGCTCTCACAGAGTACCAGCGTAAAATAGCAGCTTAATGGTGCTGTGTTTCGTGTGAGTGTGGAGAACCGGAGCCGGAGACCCATTTTATTGGAAACGAGGCACTCCATCTCAGTATTCAGGGGTGACAACGCGGCTCCGTTTTATTTCTTAATTGAGGATAAATGTAGATGTCTATAAGCCACAGCATATACTTACCATCGGGTGGACTATATTTTTTGTGTTGGTAACCTATATTGTTCGCGCCGAGTGAGAACCGTTTTCTATATATAATAATTTTGTATGGATTGCATTCCTCTAGAAGGCGCGGGGGATCGAGAGGGAGGTTTTAGCCTGCGCCGGCACGCCGTTCAGTTGGTTGGTAGCTGCGCCACGCCATACCGCGTGTGGAGCAAACTTAGCCTGGGAACCTCAATTTAATCGCGATCTGTATAAGTGCCGACGGCCGCCATTGTTTTTAGTGTAGTTATAACGAGGCCCTTCTTGATAGTTAGCGATCGGTTTAACCTATATTGTTACCAATTTGTGTCGAGGAATTGTGTACGCGGCGGTTTGATATCGCACGGAAACTATAGGATTACAGTCTTGAATACTCGATAGTTATTGTAGTGAGTAGAGGAACTTTGAACTGTATTTGGCATTGAGGTGTAACTTACGTGGCATTCTATATAGTACGAAGTGCATTCGCTTATTCGATTGAATTCTAAACCTTGACTATCTCAACTTAGACTGTAGTTTGTGCTAATTGAAGTGAGATTGGAGTTCGGCGCCAGCAGAGAGGCGTTCTTTTGGAGCAGTGCAGCGACAGCGGATTCCGGCCTGCCTTGGTGAAGTCAGCTACCATATTCAAACACCGTTCTCTCACATACACACTAACACTACCTTCACACCACGCTGACGACACTTGGTGGTATACCCTACTCCTGAACTGGGTAAGTTGTTTGAGTTATTAGCTTTATAAGTATTTTCCATAAGCGTTTGGGCTCGTCCCTTAGTTGCTCGTCGAGCTGGTCTGCTATGGGCCCCAATCCAGTCGACCTTCGTCTGGGCAACTCTGGGCCGTAACAAATGTATTGCGAACTACATAATTTCGGACTTCTAAAGTTCACCATACACTGCCATAAAAACCGCCAGCTGTGTGACATGGCTCTCACAAACCATTGCACACATTGTAAAAAGGAAACTGGGAGGACACAGCATACGCCATAGGTAGCTGCCATGAGAAAAGTGCACGTTGTTATTACAAAAATAAAGCACACGCCATAGGTAGCTGCCATGAGGCAAGCGCACGTTGTTATTACAACAACAAAGCACACGCCATAGGTAGCTGCCTTGAGGAAAGAGTACATGGCTATTAAAATAACACAGCACACGCCATAGGTAGCTGCCATGAGGTTAGCGCACGTGACTATTTAAACAACACGACACAGAGCACGCCACACCACCACCACCACGCACCATTTTTTAAAATCTCCAACTGTTCCAGCACACACAGACGCTTGCTGCGTGCGTCGCGTGCTGTTCCAGCACTTACGGATCTGAGACGTGGTCCTTCACTGCTGGCCGTATGAGGATGCCCAAGGTCGCTCAGCGAGCAATGGAGAGGGCTATAGTCAGAGTTTCTTTAACTTAAACTTACTTATCCTCACGCACAATCCCTAACGGGGTAGCCAGAGAGAACAGATCGCCAAGTGTCACGATCCTTACATA
>DWHP01007275.1:0-11026 GCA_018247895.1 Parnassius honrathi
GCCCCCGAAACCCTCTGGACACTAAATTTTATGAAAATCGTTGGAGCCGTTTCCAAGATCCCGATTATATATATATACAAGAATTGCTCGTTTAAAGGTATAGGATATATTACCAATTTCATAAATTATATTGACAAAACGTCGTTCCTACGACAAGTGTTACGTGGATAGATATTAAATGACCAACGAAAGGTTTCATATCACTCTTTAAGTTACCGAAGTATTTTAAAAGGAAGTTATGGAAGCTGGATTCTTTTGTTAGATAGGTACTTACAGCAAAAAAGAATTAAGTAATAATTTGATCTCCAAAAGGAATATCTAAGTACTTTATTAGAAAAATTAGTAAAAATTTACTTCACTATCCAAGTACCTGCTTACATACCTATACTTGTCATTTGTAATTCAAATATTTTAAGTTCTAATAACACAAAATACTGAAATTTAAACTTTGTATACTAACAATATTTTCAAGTAAGTAGAACAGATCACATTTCTGTTAGGAATCGTATTTCAGGTTTATTTGTTGTTTACACTATCCACCTATTTCTTCCGAACCAAGCATCGCAATTTGCAATTTGCACGCGTTAGGCATTGCAGAACTAACATAGGGGCGAAAATATGGTCAGTTGATCGTAGTCAGAATAGGTACTTCACCTAAGTAATTTAATTAACATTTTGCAATATATTTTTTTACTTTCTACTGACATTCCTAAATAACCACAGAAAGTCCGTCGTGACTTGGAAGCGGAAAAGATGCGAATTAATATGGACACTTGCGCGCAGCGATAAAGTTTTATTTAGTTTGCATGCGCGATTTATCTGATTAATAATAATTATGTAGGCTATTAAACGTTGGCAAGCGGTCGACATCAAAGGAATGCAACTACTGTACGTAGTACTATTATTTATTCTGTACTACAGCACAAATGTTGTTCGTGGTGTCCGTTATAGCACATTGTACATATTATTACTTCATTACATTCAAATCTCTGTTACAAATAGGGGCATGCAGTCGAAGCTATAAAATTATATCATCTCGGTCAATTAACGCACTACAGCGTTATCTAGTCATGTACTTAAAATGAAAGTGTTTTAATATTTTATATAACGTACTTCTTGAAAATTACTTAGGTTCTGTGTCATCAGTCACCACTTGAAGAACCTTAAAATTAATAAATTATGTAGTTAACTAGGAACTTAAACTATAAATACGGTTTGCAAGCATCATCATTATACTTGCCAATGATATTGAAAATTTATAATATTAAAGAAACAAAATTAGCATTACATTGTTCAATGATGGTTATTCGTTTTCATAAAAGAATTTGGGTACTTTTTATTGTATAGCCAAAAATGTGGAATTGTCCAATTTATCTTTGAAATTTGATTTAGGGCCAGGTATTTAGGGAGAGATGTATTTGTTAAGTATTTCGGCAGTTATTAAAACACACTGGTGTTTTTCGGGGTCTCGGCTAGTTATTCGATTTTCTATTCAACATGTGCATATTAGTAAACGTTCATGATCATATCTTTTTCAGTTTGGCTGAATGATCTGAGCTTACATTTTTTTTCCTTGGCGATACACTTTCTTCATCACGCCTACACAATGAAGTAAATGGCTGAGCGTCCATTATAAATTTTTCAGCGAAACAAAGACGTAACGAAACCACAAAACTTGACACCAAAAATAACAAAGTAACAGAAACAAAATTGAAGAAAATATAACAAATAACACTGGATATTGTATCAAAATAGGCAACGGACGCAATCAAACACTTCAGAGATTGCAGGACAAATAAGGTACTTAAAGAAAATGGGGTCCGATGTTGTTCCTCTAAAATTTAGGGTCACCGTATTCAAAATCTTAAATTTCCGGATTTTTCAATAAAAGACAATACCTAACTGTCATATTATCATAACTACTTTTTAAATCGTAGTTGTTTGTATGATGTCAAGTTCCAGTAATTACAGTATTTTTTAAAAGTTCTGCCGTTTTGTAAAGAGAGAAAATAATTTATAGGTTGCCGTTTTACCGTGTACCGGAACAACACTGATGGCGTCTGTCAATTTTGTTTTTGTTTAATTTAAAGACATCGAAACTTGTTAGTAAGTACGGCCGGACGACGCGCATCTGGTTTAAACGAGTCGTCCATTGCCGGATCACGCAAAGCGTCGCGTGGTCAACTTTCACTGTCAGTGTTAGCGTGTCGTGCGGCAGTACGTGAAGGTATGTAAATTTTAATGATACGTTTTGGAATAGAAAACTTTGAAGCTAATCGTCTAATGAAGATATGATTCAAGTAATAATTCAACAAACCGGTATCGTAGGTGCAACAGTTCACAAAAGTGCTGGCAACGTTATTTGTTTATTTTATATTTGCATGTGACAATTTAGTCTCAGAGATAAAAAACAGACTTTACAGACTATAAATTCTACTGTTGAACAACGGTCTCCCTACACATTGTATCATAGACGGAATTTTCCCATAGTTGCCACGCTTGGCTGGTGGGTAGGTAAAGGCAGTTTTTTAATATTTTAAGTTTTTTTTTATAGGATAGGGTGACAAACGATCACACAGTTCTCCTGATGGTAAGTAGTTGCTGTGGCCCATAGACATCTACATCTATACTCGATTACGAATCAAAATGTAGATGCGTTGTCAGCTGTGAGGACTTAGATGGAATACCTTGTTTCCAGTAAAATAGTCTCCAGTTGTCTACACTCACCATACGAAACGCAGCAGCATTAAGCTCCTATTTGACGCTGGTATTCTGTGAAGTTGTTATCACGAAATTTTGTTGGCCATTTCTCTGTCTCCTGTTTCAAGTTCCCCTTGTCGCCTTTTATAACACCCACGGGACGATACGGGATAAAATATATTCTTACACTGCCACGATTTCAAAAAGTATGGCAGCGGCAAATTCCACAATAAGGTTGTGCGTTGCAGAAAATTCTTAGAAAAATCCACAATAAAGTAAAGGTTTATCTATATAAGACAGTAAGTGCTATTGCAGCCGACGAATACTTGCAACTATCTTTGAACAAAGTACGGTCCAGATACATTGTAAAGTAAAGTAAAGTAAAGTTACGGCCTATATATGTCCCACTGCTGGGCACAGGCCTCCCCTCATTTCTGAGAGGGTTTTAGGGCGAGGAAGTGTCCGCTGCGCTGTCCCAATGCGTGTTGGCGAACTTCACATGTCTTCGAAATATTTTTTTCCTTATTTCAGACATGCAGGTTTACTCACGATGTTTTCCTTCACCACCGAGCAGGTGGTAAATCAGCAATTAAAATTGCAATTAACAGATTCATTGGTGCCGGCGAGGATCGAACCCGGGTTACTCGCATTCTGTTATATTTACAGCGAGCGTTATCCATCTGAGCTACCACGGCTCTTATACATTGTGCCACAGGGAATATAAGGAAATACCTCACATTTTCATCTCATTTTCTATAGTCGCCTCTTACGACACCTAAGGATGGAAATAGAGTGGAGGTTTCTCTCTCTCAACTCACCTGCTAAGCGTGACTATAGACGAATCCTTCATATAATAATTAATACGTAAGAGACTCATACCCGCTAGTGAACTATTGTGGGCTGATGATAACAATGATGATTATAGGTATACAAATCGTTACATATTGTGTAGTATTTCATTGTAATTCTCAGAGTTGACAATGCATCTATAACTTTCTTTCTTTTAAAATGATTGCAGGTTTGCTTGTACGTTATAATTAACGCATACGAAATGTCGCATTTTTCGGCGATTTTTTAATTAAAAATGCGTTAAGGATGAAGGGGTCTGAGATAAAGCCTATACTAATTTATAAATATATACATAAATATTGACCCTTGTCAATTTTTTAACATATATATTATTCTTTTAATATATTTGAGTGAAAACCGGTGTAAAAATATTTGATATATTGAAGCATCTTGTATGGCTTATTGGAAATAAACTTTTATTTCAATTACGCGAATGAATGTTTTATTATCAGCCAGTAATTTTGAATTAAAAACGCGACTTGCATTTGTTTGTTATAATATTAAAAAGAAATATTTAAGAAATTACGATTATGTTGTTGTATAACGTTTTGTATTTTCCGTTTAGTTGCGGTGTAGAAATATCCGCACACTCATAACCTCTCATGGGTATCGTAAGAGGCTATAGAGGGAAACAAATCAGGCGATGTGCAACAGGGCCTTTCTAATTTTTTTTAAAGAATAAGGTTAACAAACGAGCACACGGTTCACCCAATGCTAATTAAATGTTGTGGTCCATACACGTCTACATCTTTCCTTGATTAAGAATCAAAATGCTGATGCGTGTCAACTGTGGAAAATATCTCTTAACTTTTACATACACTTTAATTCGAACGCATATATGTATTACATCGTATATATATATATATAAGACTTCGTGTTTTTGTCTCTGTCTTCCCCCTAGTTTTGATTTTATAGGGCGGCAAAGCTTAAGGTGACCATATTACCCTTACGTACCTTAGTAAGGATTTTTCAGTTCTAGTAAGGTGAAGCTACACTGCAACTACACAGCATACCTTACTAGTGGTAGGTATGAAGGAAATAATAACTACACAAACACTAATGCAAGAATTATGAAATTTCACAATCTTATTTAAAATTCCAATATTAGATCGTGATTGGAGGACTCGCAATTAACGCGGTATTGTAGGCAACGAATTTGCCGACAAACTTGCACGGGAAGGTTCAAAGTGCACACAATTTGGACGTGAGCCACTTTGTGGAACCTCAAGAAGCCTAGCCCGATTGACCCTTGAAACTCTTTACCACAATAAAATATTCTAAAATCTTAATCCGGGCTTTTGATCGTAAATACGCTTCATAAGCCCTGGGATTAAGTAAAAATAAATTGCGCATTCTGGTAAGAACCCTAACTGGAAACTGTTGTCTTAAAAAGCACATGTCCATCCTGGGGCTAAGCAAGTCAAGGATGTGTCGATTCTGTTCCATAACGGAAGAAACGCCTCTACACATCCTAACTGATTGCTGACCCTTAATGCGCAAACGAACACTCATCTGGGAAACTATGTACTCCGCCCAGAAGAAGTGAAATTGCTCACGACTAAGCAACTCCTTCCATTCATTGAAGACATAGGGCTTAGCAGTGAACTATAGCTATAGCAGAGATCACAATAGATCTTTTAGGTCGCAGGGATACTGGTCCCTTTCTCTAGACCTGCATAACTGCTTGCACATAATAAAAAAATAATAATACGTAAATATGTTTTTCGAATATGGCAATAATTCATTCAAATGTAATTTATCACCTTACTTAGTCTCGTGGGTGTTTTAAGAGACGTTTAGTACCATAATAAAAAACCGTGTTAGCAACTTCCAGTCGCGTGACATGGGTACGGTAAGTTGTTTTTCTAATTCTACACTATGAAATTGGATAACATCACGATCATCATCATTGTTGCAACCTATTACAAGTCACCTGCTAATTAGTTTCCCCCGAGGAATGCCACAAAGCACGGTCCTTTTTACGAACTAAAGTCCATCACGCAAAGAACTTTCAAGCGTAGCACTCTCCATAAGTGGCCTTGATCTTCCTCATATGGCAAGATTTTTATATTATATATATTAATACTGCTGTGTTTCGTATGGTGTGTGTGGAGAAACATAGATCCTTTATACTGGAAACGAGGCATTCCAACTAAGTCCTCAGAGAAGGTAAGGTATCTGCACTTTGATTCTTAATCAAGGATATATGTAGATGCACATGGGCCGCAGCATCCATTTACTATCAGGTGGACTGTGTGCTCGTTTGTCACACTTGTTCTTTAAAAAACAACGCACCGGTTGTACGCTCATGTTTTCAAGTTTTTACGCATCTGCAATTCCCCTGGTGTAGTAGTGGTTCTTGGGCGTTGGTAGTCACTTACCATAAGGTGAGCCGCATGCCCATTTGCCCACTCTCATATGAAAATAGGTAAATGTGACGAGCTAACGAGAAGTGTTGTGGCGTAATCTCCCAAAAGCTGCCCAGTCCAGTTGGTTTCGTCAATTTGTCTCCCGGTCGGAGTTGGACTTACCTAGTCAGACAATTAGTCATAGGTAAGCACACTCGAACTTAAATCGAAATCGGATGCACAGGAAACATATTATAATTATATTATTCTATTATTACCTTGTTCCCCTCTTCGCCTTCCTCAGGCACCACACTCAGGTCGTGGAAGGCGACAGCGCGGGCAGATCCGTCCACACTGATGCACTCCGGGCACACGCTGCACACCGACACGCTGTCCTGCCAAGCGATAAGGTGCTTTATTCACAAAACTCTAAAATGAAATGTTTTGTAATACGTGAAACCCATCAGAGCAACAATAGTCGTGCTTGCTAGGCTGATTAGTGCTTCATCGCACGACACTGACTTCTTTGTTATCTCCATTAATAATAATTTTCGAATGTGGTAGAGCAACGCTGCAGCCTGTAGCTACATTGTTGTTGCAGCAAAAAGGGTCGGATCGTCCGGGGAAGAACTACGCTCACAGAATACCAGCGTAAAATAGCAGCATAATGCAGCCGAGAAAACCGGAGATCCTTTTAACTTGTAATGAATCTGTGTTAGTCGTCATGGATGACAGCACATCTACTTTTGATTTTTAATCGAGGATAAATGTAAGTGTCTATGGGCTACATCACCCACTTACCTTCAGGAGGACTGTGTATTTGTTTCCCATCCTTATTCTATAAATAATACTAATATAACACAGCGCGCCACTTAAACTATCCTTACGGGGCGGGGGCTATACTGAAGGAATACAAGATTTCTTCAATGTGGAAATCCTTACAGGCTAAGAAGCTAATATTGACAAATCAGTTTTTGACTAAAACGTAGGACGAAGAGTATATAACCAAATATAACGATATATACTCTTTGTCCTTGATTTTAAAATGCTATTACTAGTCTACTGAATATTATTGAAAGTACCTGGATGACCGAGCTTTGCTCGGTATTTTATTGGAAATCGTGTTTTTGGAACATAATAGAAAAAACTAAACTGGTTATCTGAATAAAAAATCATGAATGCAATTAGTTTAAATTTGCATTTTTGTATTTTTAAAAAAAAATACTTAAAAAAGGACTCAAAATAATAGATTTTCTCACAAAAGAAGAGAACTTGAAAAAAAAGGAAAACAAAGTCGGACTGAAGACAGGACGCGAACCAAGGCACTACGATTTCGCGATGGCTCGATTTACACTTGAGCTATTAATATCGTTAATATAGTGTCAAAATTTACCTACATATAAGAAGTAGCAGCTTTTTCATTGTCTAAAAACACGGACAAAACAACATTTTCTAAATATGAATCCCAGCTAGATCGATTTATTGCCCCCGAAACCCTCTGGACACTAAATTTTATGAAAATCGTTGGAGCCGTTTCCAAGATCCCGATTATATATATATATACAAGAATTGCTCGTTTAAAGGTATAGTAAATAAGCTGATATAAACTTTTTCGGTGACAAACGAGCTAATATTATAAGTATATAGTATTTTTATAAAAATCTAACAGTGCACACCCGTAATTCACATAAAACAAAAGAGACCGATTGCTGTAAAACCTGTAATTATATATTACAACCGCGTGGAAACAATTTCGGAAAAAAACATGACCACTAATCGTGAATAGCGTGCATCTGAACTCCTTTTTTATTAATTATATCTTTATTATTTAATTTCTGGCCATAAACAAAAAAGAAAAACAATATGGCACTGTCGGTGCCCGCCCTAACACAAATTATATCTGACTGTATCTAGTTAGCGGTAATTGGTGAATAGAGTTCACACAATGCTTGTTTATTGTATTACGTTTACCTATTACCCGTCAAGCGCAGTCGTGGGGGCGGAGAGACGCGTTAACTTCAAATGTTTCGCATTTCCACTGAAAAAGAATTATTATTCTTTGTAGACTTTTTTCTTTATTGACGATTTTAAGTCAATTTGGGTAATTTTGCCCTTGAGTGTAACCTTGAATAAAATTCTATTAACTATTTTTGTTCTAATTACGACTCATATTTTAATAGAACAAGGTTAACAAACAATAACCCAGTCCATCTGATAGTAATTGTGTATTGTAATGCTATGGTGAAAAGACATCAACATCTATTCTCGATTAAGAACTGAGAACTAAGATGGAATGCCTTGTTTCCAGTAAAAGGGGTCTCCGATTCTCAACACTTACCATACGAAACACAACAGCATTAAGCTGAACTAAACTATTTGACGCTGGTATTCTGTGAGAGCGTGGTCCTTCCCCGGTCGAGCCGACTCATTCGTGCTACCACCATAAAACAGCGGCAGCATAAATAATAGCTCAAAAATAATTCGCTTTCAAGGATAGCCAAAATCCGTGGTAACTCTGAATGGCATAATAACCATATTTTAATTCAGTGCATGATAATTAGTAAGTGATACCACCAGTCACCAGTAAACTAATTTAAAAAAAAAACCACAAATAAACACCCAAAACCCAAATACACTTCATAAAATTTTATGTCTGCGAACGCGAAAATAGTAAAAAAAAATGTCCAAAATAACTTAATTCTACTGTACTATTATTATTATTAGTATTAAAAGGATTTTTTTTATTCAAGGGTGTTAAGGCAAAAGTATGCCCTTGCGTTAATCCATCAATTAAATATTAGGACTGGAAAGATTAGTATAATTTTGTACTGTTGAAATGGTGTAACCAATATTGTTATGATATGCAATAAGCTCGAGGTATCGTCCACAATCCGGTTACAATATTAAATCAATATTGTTCCCAGATTGTTCCCCTGGGTGCAGGCGCTCGGGTCCCCGACGCGCGGCGTTCTGTTGTAAGTTAGTTGCACATTGTTTATTCGTAGCAAAATAGGGGTGCAATTTTATCTGACGATGTCTTCCCTGACAGTCTAATATTTTGAACTAGGCAGGAGATATGATAGCACTCATCATTATTAATGGATAATATAGTCATTGTTACAGATATCAGTAGCCTAGCACAGGTTGCTTTCGTCTGAGGGCTTTTGTTACGTGGTAGAGCCACGCTGCAGCTATATTAAAGTTGTAGCACGAATGGGTCGGCTCGACCGGAGCAGGACCACCCTGTCACGGAATACCAGAGTGAAATAGCAGCGTAATGCTGCTGTGTTTCGTGTGGTGAGTGTAGAGAACCGGAGACCCTTTTTCATCGATTCAATATCGAGGCATTCCAACTTAGCCCTCAGGGTTGACAACACATTTGCATTTTGATTCTTAATTGAGGATAAATGTGGATGTCTATTGCTGTGTGCTCGTTTGTTACCTTTATTCTATAATAAAAATATATCAAATTTCATGGAAATAGATATTTAGTATAACACCGTTATCTAGATAGAAGTACTGGATCCATAAAAATTTTGGAAACATGTAATAAAATTAGTAGTTTTATTTAATTATTTCTTAAATTTGAACACATTGAATAAAAGATTAAGACATTTGGGCGCTGACATTTGGCGCTGACTTTTATACCACTGATTAAACTAAACCACAGATACATACCTACATACATACGTAAACTCACATCTGCCATATAAATTTGCTTTGTCACTGTTTCCTCATTCATTCTTTCTACATGACCACCGGACCATTCCTTTCTTAATCTTGGTCACAACATCATCTTGCATACCACATTTATCTATTATCACGCAATTTCTCACCCTGTCATTCAGATTCAACCCTAGCATACTCCTTAAAGGCCGCATTTCTACAGAATTTATTCTACTTTCCTGCTTCTTCTGCCACACCCAACTTTCACTACCATACATTAAAGTAGGGACTAACACAGCATAATGAATTACCATACGTGCCTTTTTTGACACGTTTTGATTCTTCATAATAGAGTGTAGTGCCCCATTCACTCTATTCCCTACATTATATATAATTATATATAAAAAATATTTATATAATCTTTCTTAGGATAAATTAAATATAATATGAATAATGTTTATTATTTAAAGACACCGCACCGTATTTATATAAAAGTTCTTTGGTGAACCAAAGAACTTTTATATTAATACGACCGTTGATTTTATAGACTGATGAAGAAAAAGAAGTCATATCATAAAATACAACATTAGTCTTATATATTTTTTCTATTTTTATTTAGGGATTTTTGTTAGTGAACACTCAATCCCACTAGGCTGTTAACTGAAAGACTTATTAAGCTACTGGTGTACGACAGATACGTGAATATATGTAACCGCGATTGGTTTCCCGCACATTAATGGCAATAAACAGAATTGGCTACGCCTATGATTGGAAGATTGTTGGTGTGATGGGTGAGGAGATTTTATGTTCCGTTTAACAGTTGATAATATTCACAAGGACTATATGGGAGAGCCGGGCTAAGTGCTCGCCACGGGTTTCGATCTCTGCCGACACTAATTAAATTGTAAATTGCATTTTTAAGTGCTGATACAACACGTGTTCGGCCGTGAAGGGATACATCGCGAGAAAATCTGCATTATGAATGTCTAAGATAATAAAAAATATATATTCTGAAGATATGCGAAATTACGGTTCACTTTTCCATGCCTCTCTTTTTCCTTTTTCTTTCTCCTCCTGTCTTTTCTAAGCTCTCTCTGAAAAGAGAGGAGGCCTCTGCTCAGCAGTGGATCGTATATTATATGCTGTAAATTTACCTTTATAACATAATAATAATAAATTATAAACTTTATTTATTATAGTGATCGTAGTACATGAGTGGGACATAACTAGTGTTGCCAGGTCTAGCAAGTAAAATTTCGGGGCGGAAGGTAAAAATAATCGGGGATTGAGTGTTCATATCGGGACATCTACAATGGCTACAAAATATAGGTTTTTTTGTAGCTCTTTTGTACTTTATTTAGAGCTATGGTAGCACAGATGGTTAGTAGTTACAGCCTATATATGTCCCACTGCTGGGCACAGGCCTCCCCTCATTTCTGAGAGGGTTTTAGGGCAAGGAAGTG
>DWHP01007276.1:0-11026 GCA_018247895.1 Parnassius honrathi
ATATATATGTATATATATTTAGCACTAGCAATGCTATTAATATTTACTTTAACAACTCTTGGCTTCAATGCTTGTGTTAGGAGTGGTTTACGATAGTAGAATAGCGGATTTGAGCCCACGACCTTTTAAGTTCGCGGTCAGCACACTCTCATTAGGCCAGTATCACTTAAACAGGTAAATTCTAAAAACTTGTTATGTATAATTATTGCCACACGTGCTCGCATGTTCCGCGGACATAAGTTTTATATCTATTATGCACCAGATATATTAAAAAGTTAACAACATTTATAAAAGTGGAATCTATAGCCTACAGAATTGAAACAAAACGCTGAACGAAAACACCTAGGTATATGAATGATGGTATTGCAGGTAATCCATTAAATCTTTGACGGAATATGCTGTACAAATCATTAATTTTATAAATATAGAGTGTAGTAATAAAAAGGTGAGCATAGAATTGAATAATTTTTATTCAATATAGAGTAGAGTACAAGTATAATGTTCATTGAAAGTCATTTTTTTACTTACATCGCTGGTACGGAAAAACCTCTGTGCAAAAAAAATTATACATTACACATCACTGATTTAACAAATTACTTTAAGTAGGTTAAAGTTACGGACTATATACGTCCCATTCCTGGGTACAGGCCTTCGCTTGTTTCTGAGAGAGTTTTAGGGCAAGGAATTGTCCGCCGCGCTGCCCCAATATATACGTAAACATATTTTAGGGATTTTGTGAATTACCGTATAGTGGCATTGTAAGCATGTTCATTACGTCCTATGCGACCATCTATGACGGATAAGAATAACAACGAACGTCGTCGAAAGCTCCTGTGTCGTAGAGTTCTTAAACCACAAATGAAGCCGCGCCGTATTCAAATGCTTAACTAATGCACTTTTGAGTTGTTGCTGTCCATTGCCGGAAACAGTATAAAATTGCAGTTGTATAAAATCTTTTTAACAAAAAAATTAAACCGCCGAAAAAACTGAAATACAAGAAATAGTAATGGCGTAAAGTAGAAGCTCAGCTTCCGCGTTCCGTCTGGTGAGTATAACTTATACGTCCCCCCATATTATGGTAGCGGAATTAAGTAAAGACCTACCCCAGGAGGGTACGTTCTTTACAACGTTGTTGACGAGAGACTCGTGGACAATAAATCCTACATCTCGTTAGAACAGATGGGCACCCTACCGGTGATAGAACAAGTTGCCGGATTCGAGGATTACTATGTCCTCCCCCTCTCTTCGGACCTCGAAAAATCCTATAATATGCCAGCGCAATTTGCCTATCTCGTCTTCCAGCTCCAGGATTTTCTCTTCAGTCCTCAGGGTGCATGCGTTATACGCTACCGGGGCGAGTTGTTTTAGGTGACAACCGAACCTCCACTGAAGATACTTAGCAACCCCTGCCCCGCCGTTACCACTATGGTTTTTGTTCCTTTCCTCATGAGAATGTGCTGAGTGTGTAAACCATTCAGGTTCAGTTCAGTAGGATAGAGAAGTCTTCAGGATCTTCAGGAGGAGTTTTTATTGTATATTTGATCTTATCAAGAAGATGCTGCTGTTCGTCTCCTGCCAATCTCCATCTGTCGCCTCTCACGAAACCCACCGGAAGATATGGGGCAGTGGATATTCTCCGCGCCACTAAACGGCTAAATGAAATATATAGCATTAAATCTACTGAAATACGATAACTATCAATCGATGATATGATGATATTGGTTCTCTTATCAACATGTTCAAAATTAATCTGATTTACCTGTTATTATTTTGTTTCTATTTTTTTTCATACTATACAATGTTGCTGTTTGCCTTGTTGTCGGCGGTTATAACTGAGGTGAAGCCTTCAAGTTTTTTTAACTTTTAATTACTCTAAAATATTATGGTGTTCACGATGGTGGCGCAAAGAATAAATAAATAAATAACTGGCAGTAGTAGAATTTGAACCCATGACACAAACTTACGCCTTAGTACTGAACCGGGTAAAGACCACGCTCTCACAGAGCACCTACGTGAAATATTAGCTGCTGTGTTTCGTTTGCTCTGAGTAACTGATAATCCCTTTACTGGAAACGAGGATAGAGTACTGTAATATTATAGTATTCTACGGAAACAATTCATCTTTCAAAGAAAAATAAAACTAAATTGAAATATATATTGTGTATTACGATATGCGTTCGAAGAATATTCACTAGAAACTTTACTCGGACCCAGGGAATCAACTTGTTAATTTAGCCAAACTGTATTTGCGGTCCTGCAAACTTTCCGTTTCTTTACGTACTTACATTAAATTAATGTTGGATCTTAACATACATTCAACTCACAAAATACACGAGCAGTTGCTTGTTTTCAAGTCGTCTCGCGGGTGTGATGAAAATGGAGGGTATTTAGCTTAACGATGTGAAAATTAGTCTTTACCTGAACATAAACGACCAATTTTTAAATTCTTGTTCGTCTGTCTGGCTGTCTGTCTGGACTAAAATCTTGAGAATGGCGCTACCGATTTTTGTTAAGAGAATAAGGATGACAGAGGAGCACACAGTCCATCTGATGCTAAGCTGATACCGTGGCGCATAGACATCTTACATTTGAATCATCATCCTCGGTTAAGAATCAAAATGCAGATGCAATGTCACCACTGAAGACAAAGATGTAATGCCTCTTTTCTAGTAAAATGGGTCTCCGGTTATTTAATGGTTCAACTCATTTTCACCTTCATCCAGCCTTATCCCAAGTTATTTAGTGTTGGCATAGCATGTGTTGTTTTTCTGTTGTCCTTTATTAGTCGTTATCTCTTTACTTACTCATCTCTTAGGTAAATCATCCTTAATACAGTTCATCCATCTTTTCTTAGGCCTCCTTCTTCTCTTATACTACAAACAATTTTGTGAATAAAGTTCACAAGTTGGCGATATAACACTGCTAATTTTACCGTGACTAAAATTCGGTCTGGAGAACATTTCACAGCTCATAGTTTTAAACACATCTGTTGAAACAAATTCAGTTTGCAATTCACGTAAATTGCATTTGTCCAAGTCCGACGGGAGCTCGCTTGCGCTTAATTAATGTTCAAACGTTGGTTTCCTTTAGTTCCGGTGGTTTAGGACGCTCAAGCGAGGATTTATTGAATTGAGAAATTTGTGAGATACGCGACGACTTCTGGGAAAGTTGTAATTAGAAGTATGACTGTTTATTTTTACCTTAGCTTTCTTTAAACAAATACAGAATCTACAATATAAGCCTATGAATTAATTGCAGATTTAAACTAGAATCAGTTTAAAAAAAGAAAGATATTTGCATAACAGGATATGGACAGCAGCGTCTTCCTGATAACAACTCGAAGTAACAAACACTGCGGTTGAGAACCCGCTCGCCAAGCGTGGCCACAGAAACAGAAATAGAAACTTATTTATACAATATAGATTATAAAAAATACTTTTCAATAAGTAGTGTGTTTCTTTTAATTTACTACTGGTTCGGAAAAAAACCTCTGTCCTGGGAAGACTATGGCAAAATCCCAATATGAGGCGATTTATGAAGGAGACTTATGTTCACCAGTGGGCCTTGATAGGTTGTAATGAATGGAGGCGGGAAAACGATCAAAATCGTTATCCATTATTTGTTACATATAGGTAACAAGTCGTTTAGTCTAGTAGGATATTTGTTAGATAAGATGCGTAGTTTCTGCATACACGTTTATACGTTAATATGTGAAAATAATGTATTACTTGTATAAATTATTAATTTGAATGACAATTGAAAATGTGCATATTTTAGAACAAAATTAACAAAATAAATTATAAAAGAAAACATAATATACTTAAAACCTCTTTGTTGTTAACAAATATTAGCACACGATATGTCGTATACGTGTGCAATAACTCAAATTAAGTAATTTTCGAAAAAATTTACCGAATGTGCTGCATATTGTACTAATTATTTACGTTTGTTGATATTTAAAACTAGATACGTTATTGACATATGAGATTAAGGTATTTGTATGACAACCTTCCCAATGGACGTTCTATACAGCTTTGGATCTCTTTGATGTGAACAAAAATGCTAGTATGACTTTTTTTTTGTTTATTTATTTACTAACATTTATAAAAACATTACATAATTTTATAACTTCACCAAGCTTTAAAGACAGTTTGTTGGCGAATTAATGCACTCTTATATCCTATTACATTATTAAATATGTACACCACCCACATAATTTTTTTTTATAGAAGAGGGGGAAACGAGCATGTGGCTTAGTGGCTACCGCCGAAATGCAGGTGCACTGCCGGCCTTTTAGAAAGTAGTAAGCTCTTTTCTTGAAGGTCCATACGTCGTATCGTCCGGAAAAATCGCCGGTAGTAAGCAATTCCACTGAGGATTTGTGCGAGGAAGAAAACTCTTAGTAATATAGCAAACAAATACCAATTCTAAATATTGACATTATTATTTCAACTCGCTATCAATTCCAAATATAACACGCCACCCCATAACAATGAAACCAAAAAGAATTTCTAAATATAACCCTATATTTTTCGAATATTACAGACGACTATCAGTTTTCCAAATTGTCAAATGTCTTTCATGTACGTGTCTTCCATTTTATCCAAAAAATAATTCCCAAGTTGCTTTTCAATCGTAAATTTACAATCGTAAAGTTGCCTACTAACTAATACGGGTATATAAAATTTATCTTCTTTTGTTAGCCTGTAATGGTCCATGGATGAACATGGACGAAGTGACTGCCTGTGTTACCGTAGGAAACATTTGATTTTGATTTTATTAAAGATATTTTATTATTATATTTGTTTTTAGGTAATGTCTTGTAACTGTGATGTTGTCAAATACGAGATCGTAAACGCACCTCATCTATGAAAGCTACGATATTTTTTTGTATCTTCCTATAGTTTTAGTAGTTTTTTAAAACACTTATGGAATTAAATGGCTTGATAGATTTGTTTACGCCACCACTTTATTTATATTACAATGAAATGAAAAAATAAAAAATAAAATGGAATGAAAAATACGTAAATAATAAATATAAAAAAGTATCGAAGACAAATAAATATACATTTCAGTCAGTAACTATAAGGGTAGCGTGGCCGAGCGGTCTAAGGCGCTGGTTTAAGGCACCAGTCTCTTCGGAGGCGTGGGTTCGAATCCCACCGCTGCTAATTTATTTTGTAAGATAGATAATGTTTTATTTAGTTTTTATTGCCGAACAGAACGAAATTTCAAGAGTTCGGTATCCTTGTTGCCGTAACCTCAAGAGCCATTTTAATATAACCAAAAATATATTTTAAGCTTCCTCATACTTTTCAGCAATAAATAAAAACCATTATGAAAATTTATAATAAAATCCAATAACACATTTATAGTAATAAATCATTTAAACACAAAGACCCTATTTGGTTCCATTCACTATGCAATTAAATATTGCCGTGTGATTTGCAAATAATTATAGCTCATGTCATACCATACATAACGTAGGTGAGAGGCCCCAAAGGGAAATGAAACTGGGAATAATCAGCCTGATAACCATGAAAATAATAATACAGTGCGGTTGCCAATCCAACTGCCAAGCGTGGCAAACTATGTTATTATCTGCTACTATTGAATATCCCGCCTATACAAAGAAAGAAAGATATAAAATACATTTTATTTTTGACTCACACAAGGCACCAGAACACAGAATCAAATTAAAAAAAAAGTAACAATTTAAGAACAAACAAGAGCCAATTAAAATTAGGAAATAAAAATGTAATAAAACTATATGGCACTCTCTGGGGGAAGCTTATGTGAAGCAGCAGTGGGACTTTGAGAGGCTGTAATGATGATGATGTTGATGAATTATTTTTTAATTTTAGAGTAGCCTGCTGTCTCTTTCCATTTGCATATCCATTCATTTGATATTGTAAGGATTAAAGTTAAAAAAGAACGTAAGTTAATGTGAAAGGTGACTGAAGTATGGTAATAATGTAGGTACGAAAGAGAAAAATAGAATAAATTAGTTAAAATGGTGTACAAGCGAGATAAATTCTTGTATTAGCAAGATGGATTATTGTATAAGGTCGAAAAGAGAGAATAAATAATTACGTGTAATGGCGACAAGTGTTTTTTTTTTCATCTTAAACTCCGGTAATAATTTTTCAATCCAATCTTTGATCAAATCAATGCCACGCTTATTGATTGAATGTCCCAATCTCTCCATAATATGAAATCCACCAGAAACCCCTAGGGATTTCAATTGATTAAAAGTTTTTTGGCCCCAGGACAAGTCCACCAATTCGTCACTGTCACCATGTATTTGCAAAAGAGGCGGCACTGGAAAAGTAAAACATGAGGTACATTGTTTAATCATCTAAGAACCTTGTGGTGACGATGGAAGAATTACCCTCTCTCTATATGTCCCTGCCCCTCTGTCTATATGTCTATAGGTCCCGTGGCTGTCGTAAGATAAGACACAAGGTAACAAACCAGGAGACTTATCTACTGCCCACAGCGACGTTTTCCTAATAACATCCAGACAATACAAAACTGCGCTTGACAACCACCTGCGGACTACGGCAAACATGGAGATGTTTATACCAAGTCGCGACGGCCCCGTTATTCTTGGCACTAAGGCAACGGCGGTACAAAGAGTTCTAAGAATCTCCGGTGAAGGATCGGTTGTCACCTTAGACAACTTGACCTGACAACATTTACCGCATTCACTGTGATGAGATCCTAGAGCTGGTGAAAATATACACAAGTTGCGCTAGAATATTGTAAGATTATTTGAAATCCGAAGAGACGAGAAGGACGCGGTTATCTTCGAATCCGGTAAGTTTAACTATCACAAGGAGGACGACCGTCTGTGACCTAAGTGTCGGATTTTCTTCCTTCCTTGTCCTTCTCTTCCTACTAATAATCGCGAATTGCGTCGAATTCTTTAACGTGCTATAATATAGCACGTAGAAGAATTCGACGCAAAATTAAGAACAAGAGTGATCGGCGAGCTAAAGGCAGGAAAATTTGGAATAGGGCATCAGAAGATAAGTCAATAGCTGGCCGACGTCGTGGACAAGAACACTTTGTGATGAACTCTTTTGTGTGGAAGTGGATCTGGGCTAGTCCCAATGGTTCGACATAAAGTGAGACCTCATTATGTCTTCATTATGACAACTAGACGGTAACTGGTCAGCATTACGCTCGAAGTTGTTGACTAGTGTGTTTATCTAATGTCGAACAAATCGTCCGACTAGATAAGTCAGACTTCGGTGGAGACGTCTAACGATGATGGTAACACGTCTGAGTAGCACTCAGGAATGAAAAGTTCTCGAGTCCGGTAAGCAAAGCGTAGGGTCCCCTATGGAGTGTGAGTGGAAGTTGATGGATATATATAGCTCAGGATCATGACCTTTACGATAGTGTTCTCCTAAAATTGTCTCAGTACAACGTGACAGCACTTCGAGGGTGTTGTTGGCAACAAGTACTGCCCCAGGATGAGCTTCCAATAAAGCAAAGCGGGAATGGAGCACGGTTGTGTTCCTAACGGAGATCCAAGGATCCCTCGTATACACTGATGACCACGATGCGGTATTAGCCGATACGAGATCGGTATAACCTTTCCGATGCACCTGCAGCAGCAGGTATCTATGAGGACTTCCCCACAATAAAAAATGGCAGGCCGATAGAGAAATAGACAGACAATTGGCAAGATATTATGCAGGAAGTCTATGAATGTCTGTGGCTCAGGGCTGTGCTTTGAGATATTCCTTGACAAAGGCTAATCTAAGCAGTAGACTTTTGATAAGGGCTACAATGATAATCACAGTAGTGAATTGCACAGAAATGAAAGGTTTATACCAAATAGATGGTAGGACGTAATAGGATGTAATTTTGTATACACAGGAACGCAAGTATTTTTAACTTTCGATCATTAAACTAAAAGTTATTATTTACTTACATCGTTTCTCACTAATGTTGGAAATGTCTCGATAGACAACGGAATTATTGTTTAGGAAAGAACTGAAAGCAAACACGCCGGCCAAGTTGTGTTCCCATTTATAGCCGGTATAAAATGAAAGTGCACCTCCCATGGAAAATCCACCTGCAATTACCATTCAGAATTATTTGTTAGATCACATATAGAAGTGAAACACATATTTAAATTTTTTAATTTTATTTTTAAGTTTGCTTTTACCGATAAGTTATTGCAGCAAATTTCTTGAGATGGGGTGGGGTATAGGCACAGTAATTTTTTTTTTATATTTAGCAGTGGCATACTAACAGAACTCTTTACCACATATCATCCATGTGTAAGAGGCGACGGAGAAAGATGAAACAGGAAGATCGGCAGCAGCATCTCCAACTCGCTTACCAAGCGTGGCAGCTATGGCAACAGGGCATACATATACATAAACACTCATATCTCTCTCTCTCTCGCCTCCTTCACGCTCTTATACCTACGCATAAACTCTCATCGGTTAAGGACACTCTTAATTAAAAAATAAAATAAAAATTTAAATTTAGGACCAATTTGGTTGATAAAATTCCCTCTAGGATATTTCTAGCTTACTCTGCCATTCATTTCTGTAACATAAATTTGCCTTAGCAGACTTTTCTCATTAATTATTTCTACGTGATAAAATCACTGTGAGGCATTTTTTTCTTAAACCTGATCAAAACGTCTTCATGCAAACCACACTTTATTTTCATTACACAATTTCTCACATTGTCATTCAGAATCAACCGCAATATACTCCATAATCACTGCATTTCTACAGCATTTATTCTACTCTCATAAGTCAATGACTCTCGAGCTTCTGCCACAACCAACTTTAATTATTAATATTATTAATAATTGATTGGTAACCTGCCTGTCAAATTATGACAATTGTTTCTTTTAGTCTATTTTAAGGCAAAAGTCAGGTAATAATATTATAAAGCATTATAATTACTATAAAGTGGTAATACTGCTAGGAATGGAAATTAAGGATGCTTACCAACTATAATTCGGTTGACTGGAATACCAGCATCATTCTCATTCTTGATTAAATTCCTAACTTCCGCTTCTATTTTTTCAATTGAGTCTAATTTCTCAGGCACATCTTGACTAATGTCAGCTCTGTCAAACCATACATTACTCAGTAACCCACCAGCTGGTGTATATGGCTGTAGAGGAGCTGTTGGATATATAACTTTTATATGTGGAAAAGAAAAGTTCTTAGCCATTAAATGTACCCATTCTTTCATATGTTCTCCATTAGCACCTGTTAGTAAAACACAATATAGTTTTTTTTAACAATATTCTGTATTATTTAACCCGCAATCACTCGCGTGGGATGTTGTAAGTACAATAATAGTAAAACGACCGTCGATGATTCGGCTCCACGGTAGTGGAAGGAGCGGGCACTGAGATACACCGGTCCATTCTATGTGAGGCTGAACTTGCGCCTTGTAAAGTTGTAAGCAGTATGCCGGCATGAAATACTGTCCAGCTCTACTGAGGACGCCAAGCTTTTTAGAGGACAATTTAGTCTTCCCTTCTAAGTAACTAACGCAGAACTGTACGACTTTTTATATATCATTGCTGAGGATTCCAAAGCTGGCTGGGGCAACAAGGGAAGAGCCTTGAAATTGAGGAGATACGATAAACGGGTTCTTTTAAGCGGTAAACGCGCAAATCTGTGTCTAACAGGTCTAGATGTTATCGCCCCAAATCCAAGACCAGACCGTACGTTGTATTGTGGCACTCACAACAGTATATATTAGTGTTAAAGTGGAACAAATAGTAATCTAATTAAAAATATAAACAGATTAACACATCCACTTCTCATTGACACCTTCCAACACTATAGACTATAGAAGTCAATAAGTATTATGCTTATGCAATACTCATAACAATTGAATTGAGAACATCAAAAAAACATATATATGTATTATGTTTATATACCTTTAGCATGACTTAAATTTGCTTCGTTGGACTAGTGGTTGTAGTAGTGAGCCTGCTGATCATGAGGTCCTGGGTTTGAATCCCGGGTCAGGCCAAAAACAAATAATTATTGAGTTTTTCAAAGAAAGTTGGCGGTGTCTCATTCCCGTGCCTCGGAAAGCACGTAAAGCCGTTGGTCCTACGCCTGGTCTCTCTCCGGTTGTGTCGGTTTACTGTCCCATCAGATTATGAGAGTGAGGGAATAGAGAGTGCACCTGTGCTTGCGCATACACTCGGGCACTATAATCTTGTCCTGCGCCGATGGCTAGTTTCTGTTGAGGCTGGCCCCCGTGAACGAAATTCGGTCTGGAGGACATTATACCTGTAACATAATTATTCTTACCAGAGCCATGAAAGAAAACAACGGTAGCTGTATGCTTAGCACCGGTATTTTTAGTAAAAGTTAAAGCACTTAATTTAGACATTTTACAAACGAAACCACTAAACGTTATCAAGAAAATAAAACTGTTGGAAAGATAACCTCGGGCAAAACTAAAAAAAAATATGTAATATAACCTTAAATTCTTATTTACAAGACAGTGGAGGACAATGAATTTATACCGAAAGAACTTCTCAGTAGAAAGTAGTATACTACTTAAAAAGAATAAAAAAAGAAGAACTTTTTTTATTAGTTATTGCTCAGAGAATTATTCATCCCAATTCAAAAAATTCAAATCTAGGCATGTCGATCTAAAATCGATTAATCGATTCTTGGGAGTAAAATCACATACATCACATACGATTCACTGAATCGATCCAAAAACCTTTCGAATCGAACTGATTAATCTGATTCAAGAACTAGTTACAAAATTCCCAAACTGGCTGGGGTATGATACCGCAGTTTTTTAATTTTTTGCTATTGGGGGACGCAAAAAAAACAACCGGTCTTAGTTGGTTGATAATGTGGACGCAATATATATTTGAATAATATATGAGCGCAATATATATTTGAACGCATCCAACAATATCAAAAAGTTGTCATTTCAAAATTCTAATTCTAATCTTACCTGTGAAATGTTGGTCTAACTTAATCTTTGCTGTGAACAAAGACTA
>DWHP01007277.1:0-11025 GCA_018247895.1 Parnassius honrathi
ATCTTTCCGTTCTTCTTTCTTTCTAGACACAATTTCTTTCGCTGCTGTTTTCAATCTTTTATACTTCGTTCTTGCTTCCTTTATCTCGTCATCCGTTGCCTTTTGAACTTTTTGGTTAGCTTTTGTTGCTAACCAATCCAACCACGCTTTCTTCTTTTCTTGCACAACCCTTTGTACATCTTTATCCATCCATACGTTATCATTCTTTCTCCCTTTCCTTCTTTTAGCTACCCCGCATACCTCAATCGCAACATTTACAACCCCTTTCTTAAATGTCTCCCACAAGTCTTCAATCACTCCTATCTCTTCTATCCCTTTAAAACTTTCTTTCAGTTTCTCTACATACTCGTCTTTCTTTTCTTTTAGATTTTCCACTTTTACTCTGTCCAAAACACTCGTAGGCTCGGCCCCTCGGTGTCGCCACCGTTTAAAGAGGCCACGCATTCGGGCTATGACCAGAAAGTGGTCTGTGTCGAGGCCTACACCGCGGTATGCCCGAGTGTCTAGCACTTTCTTCTTCAGTCTTTCATCCACAATTACAAAATCAATCATACTTCTAGACTCACCCTCATCTCTTGTATACAAATGGATCTTTTTGTGGTCAAACATTGTGTTGGCCACGCACAGGTTCCATTCCAAGCATACTTCAAGCAGACTTCTCCCATTGTCATTCACTCTCTCGTCCCCAAACATACCCAGAACTCCTTCATACCCATCACGATTTACTCCAACCCATCCATTAAAGTCCCCTAACATCACGATCCGTTCATTTTCTCCGCATTTATTCAAGACCTTTCTCATGTTATCCCAAAATTCCTCTCTCTCTTGTTGTGATTTTTGTGACCCACCTCCACTCAGATCCATCGGTGCATAGACCCCAAGGATAAACAAGCGGGTGAGTCCGACTCATTAATAACATTAATATTAAGTTTAATTATGAATTAACGTAAATAACGCACCAGGACAATTTACCCTTCATAAAGACACATCGAAAGACATACCCGATAAAAAAAGGTCTCGCTAGACGTATGATATTAACGCAATTTTGATAAGCTCACTTTTGTGTCTCTGTAGCGTATTATAAAGCCAAGTTTCAAACTTCAACACATACTATACCGAGGTGACTCTACAAGAGATCCCTTTTGCTAAGTTTGATGATGTTATAAATTAAAGACCACGCGAGCAAAGCCGCGGGTAAAAAGCTAGTATTAAATAAAATGTTACCCAAAGCATCCACCTGCTTGGGGTCCTGTAATTAATAAAATTAAACTAAACGCAAGCATACCACTTCAAGACACGGTAAGTTCATTCTGTGTAGATCGGACCATACATAATAATTGAATGCTGAAGTTTTTCCGGGTTAACATTGACATCGGGACGTCGGTCACCTCAGTCTCATGTGACCATGGGTGCCAGAAAGCCACCATAACGTCAGACATTAAAAATCAAATAAATTAAACGCGATAAAATCCGTAAAGTAGTTTTAATCAAGGTGAAGTGTTCGCGTAAATATAAGAAATCATTATAGATTTTATCGCGTTAGTTTTACATAACCAAATGCGGCTTAGTTAACGGTGTAAAAACTTTTATTATTAAAACCGTTCTATATTTTTATATGTACACGGTAACGGAATAAGTTACCTCTTCACAAATATGTTAAATATCCGACTAAAATCGCACATCTTAATTGCATGCCAATAAAGGACCTATGTCCATAAAAATTAACTGAAAAGTGTTACTGTGTTGATGTCATCGATATTTGATAAAAAGTTAGATAAATTTAAATTTAAAATCAAATTAACAGTAAGATATACCACTTTTCTAAGGAATTATTGAAGCTTAAATTGTGCAATTTACGAGGTGGTATCCTGTGATTTGATAGTGACGCTACTTTTTACTACCGCTCTGTAGGATTTATTTGATTGAAGTTAAGGAGTCGTTAAGCTGTGGTAGAATGATATAACCGTTATCTTTACAGTCTATTAAAGTCCACTGCTGAGGCATAGGCCTTCCCCATATATTGTCTCATAGGGCTCATATTTGCAATTGTTGTCACGCTTGGTAAGCAGAGTGGCAACCGCAGTTTTTTATTTTTAGTCGTTATTAGGAAGATGCTGCTGCCTATCCCCTAGTTTGCTTCCCTCTGTTGACTCTTAGGATACCCACGGGATGATACGGCATAGTGGATAATATTCTTTCACCGCCAGTACACGGTGTGATGAATGATATATCATCTCTTTTCTCGAGATATGTGGCATGAAAAGTTAATTGATGGACGAATGTACGAAACATCTCGAGTACAATGTACAAATTTAATTATCTAAAAACACTTCCACAGATACACTGTTCACATCGGACTCTGTGCACCTTAAAACATGGACATACAAGTATGATGAAATTTGAACTTTCAAATATCGCACCAATTACAACAACTTTCAAATACGGAGTTAGTAAATAAATATTAGAAGAACTTACCATTTTGCTCGGCTTTGATACCGTCACTAGTCTCGTATGCGTAATGGTAGCTTTCCTCATTGATTTTGTTTTCATATCTCAGGATCTCAGCTTGGCTGCTCGCAGAGGCGGATGAAAAGCTTTGGGCAGATGCTGAATTGTAGTTCTGAGATGATCCTGAGTAGCTTTGAGCAGGTCTGGATCCAGAGGTCAGGGGTGTTTGTAGACCAGCATTAACACCACTTGATGATGCGGAATCACCCGGAAGGTAGACTTTGTCCAAGCGGGCTGCACTGGCTATCGAAGCCATGGTCAATACGATAAGCTGAAAATACAGTTTTTTTCGAAAATTCAATGAAATCAAGAAAGGTTTAAATATAAAAAGAAATATTATTTTAGCAACACGTTATACAAGTAGTAATATTGGTTAAATATTGTATTTTATCATTAAATGAATATTATTTATTTACTATTCAATAAAGTTCAACAATGAAGTAAACTGACCTTTAAGTAGGGCAGTTGTTGTTAAAATAGTTCCTTTCAATACACGTATAGAATTGTGGTTTACGTTAATATAATTTAATTAATTAAGTAATTTAGGATTATTCCAAGCTAAAAAGATACTCTTATTAAAAAAATGTCAGTTTAAGTGGCTTATTTCTTGTTACACTTATGTTCAGTAAATAACTTGGCCCAATTTAACAGATCCGTTTGACTAGAGACTTATTGCGTTTTGATATTAATACAACGTAAGAAAAGTTTCGATGATAATTTGAGAAAATAATAAGCTCTGGTAGCTTAGAGTATAAAGAGGCGTGACGACTTAAGCCATAAACGGTCATCTGCACATAAAAACCAACTTCGAACACAACCAATGAAATTGTAAATTGCAATTTTAAGTGCTAATTTACTATATGATGGGCGGAGAAAGAACACATCGCGGGTAAATATTTGTGTGTGAGAAACAAAGGAAGTTTTGAGATTCTGAGATTGAGCCATCAAGCATTGGAGCAGCGTGGTGGACTCTTCTTTGGGCTTCATCCCTTTCAAAAATAAGAGGAGGCCTACACCCTTAGGATAGAATGTTACTTTACTTATGTGAAACATAATTAAATCACACGCTTACTGGAAAACCCAAGTTAATGTTTAATGTTCACGAAAGATCTTGTGACATTAAATTTATTTTACACTTAAACTGTTGCAAAAAATAAATAAATACTAACGTATTTCATGGTTGATTTGCGTGGAGATGCGTCGCCTAAGGGTGATGATAGTGGAATGTGGCAATGCGATGAATCCGCGGACGTTTTATACCGAACTTCCATCTGTTCGATATTTAAACGATATAGGAATTCGACGTTCGAAAATTCGTGTCCCTCCAATGATCGGAATCTTTAACGTTGCAATTATAACGTTCAAATTGGAATGAATCAATATGTTCACTTTACCAATGCCAAGGGCTGCGGTTATTATTTTAGGGTGTTGAATGTACACACTTTTATTGCAATCACAATTTAGTGAAATTAGAAGCAGACGTCTTATGGTTTAATTACTGTTATGGATGATATTGGATCATTAACAAATCTTTATTTAATAAACTATTTAACAAGCTGTTTGATCAGAATCTGATCAAACAGCTTGTTAAGTAATTGAATAATTTCTGATTACAAATAATTTATTCAGTACATTTATCATTACTTAACTGTAAATTTGAAGTAGATTATTAGTTTAATTTTAATGAATATTCTTAAACAAATTACCTTTAAAAATGTGAAAGCAGACTTTGAAGAATTAATTAACTAAAACTCAAATTATTTTTACGGCTTCTGAAGTCGGAGCTTTTATTCTTATATTTTATAAAATCCAACTCGATACCATCTCGACACTTTCTTACTTTGAATTACTTCGACAGTTTCTGTTTTTTATTAAGAGTTTCTTTTTCTTTTCATCATAAGCCTTAACAGTAACATTGAACATTTCATCCATTATTTTTCCAACATTAGGGAATATTTTGACGGCTCTATGGCACAGTAGCTTTTATGTTTGTCCTTGTGCAATTTATGTACGTAAACTGCCTCCGTGATATCGGAGCAAATCCTAGTAACGTTTATTTAAAAGAAAAAAAAAATCTATTCAAATTTATGTAGGACCACCACCGCCACTCATGAACTATAAGAACAAGAAACTTTTTTGTAGGTACATACGCGTACAAAAAGACTTACAATCGTATTGAGATCCTCCTTTTTTCTTGATGTTGGGTAAAAATGGGGCGGCACCTAGTTTTTATGCAATTTAAAGGCTCGTTTGTCACACAGTTTTATCTGATGGTCTAATAACCGAGAACATGTCAATTGCAGTTTGGAGCAATGGAACGAAGTTCTTAAGTTAGATTTTTTTTATTGAATAACGGTGATAAAAAAGCACACAAACCTACTGATGGTAAATGGATGCTGTGGCCCATATACATCTACATTTAGCATCGATTAAGGGTCAAAATTGTTGTCACCCCTGAGGGCTAGTATAGAATGCCTCGTTTCCAGTAAAAAAAGGTCTCCGATTCTCTATACTCACAATACGAAATACAATAACATTAAGCTACTAGTTTACGCCGGCATTCTGTGAGAGCGTGGTCCTACCACGGACGAGACGATTAGTTCGTGTCACATTATAATATGGATGCAACGTTGCTGTACCGCGTCAAAAATGTTGACAAAAGAATATGCTTACATGGTGCCGATAGTCGTATTCTTTTGTACCTACGACCAGGAAAAGGATGTGCGCAACGTACCATGTCGGAAACTGTGGTTTATAAGAGTAACTTAGTAATGTTTTGGGGTGATTTCACTTACAAAACAAAACTGAGTATATCTTCTACCGACTACTACCGCCAGTAAAGAAATGCAGGTTGCCAGAATTTATCGGAGAAAATTTCCTTACTATACAAGATCTTCAAGAGGTCGGGGTGTTCACTATCGTCAGGCCGGTAAGTCCTGACCTAAATCCTAATCCGATAGAACATGTTCAGGACCTACTCAAAAGAAAAATCGGAAGTCGCAAATGGTTTCCAGCAACATCAAAAATTTGAAAACCGTCATATAGAAAGAGTCAGATCTAACAAGATTCATTAAAAATGGTTATATCATACAAAAATGGACTAAAAGCTGTTATTTAATATAAATGTGGAAAAACACATCATTAAAAAAAATAACGGCTAGCAGTGAAGGACCACCGCCGGCCGTATGAGGACACTCAAAGTCGCTTAGCGAGATATGGAGAGGGCTATGCTCGGGGTTTCTCTGCGTGATAAACTTAGAAATGAGGATATCCGTAGTCGAACCAGAGTAACCGATATAGCCCAGCGGATTAGTAAGCTGAAGTGGCAATGGGCCGGCCATATAGCTCGAAGAACCTATAACCGACGGGGAAGAAAGGTTCTCGAGTGGCAGCCTTGTACCGGTAGGCGTAGTGTAGGGTGACCACCCACTAGATGGAGTGACGACCTGGTAAGACATACAGGAAGTCGATGGATGCAGGTGGCTCAGGACCGTGCTTTGTGGCATTACTTAGGGGAGGCCTATCTTCAGGAGTGGATGGTTGTGAAACGTTGTAATGATGATGATGATACTTGTAATGAAAAAATAACATGAGGTCTTTTTTATCCCAGAAATTCTTCTGCTTACCTTTTATGTAAAAACTTCTGTAAGCCACATGTTTTGTTTTCTTTTTTGTACCAAAGTCTAATTTAAATTAGTTATTGTTTATTGTATTAGTATTCCCATGCTATCTGACATTCATATAGAACGTGGTACTGTACAGTTACTCGTATCGATAAAGATTTATTTGTTAATATAAAATCTTGTGGGTGTCAACGTAAGATACTCAAACCTGTGACGAGGAGCAGCAACACTGGTGCGGGACGTTTGGTATTGCGATCCTCAAACTGTCTGCCAAACCCACACGTGGCAATTGAGGCAAATCCGAGAAAGACCCGAGTCCGATAGTGAATTTTTACGGGATATTGCTGAATGCTAGGGCACGAGTAGGTAAGGTACATTTTAATCGTTCTATTGAAGCCTTATTCCTTTATGGGGCAATATATAACTAAGTCCCAGCTTTTCACAAGTCCACTGATCATAGAATCCCAAGGAACATCACAAAACATGGTCCCGAGCCACCTGCGTTTATCGACGCGTTTCTTATCGGATCATCACTCCATAATCCAAGGCCGCCCTACACTCCGGTTGGCTGACACTCAAGAGTCTTTGTCGGTTCTTCGAGCAATATAGCCGGCCCATCTCCACTTCAGCTTACTAAACCGGTGGGTTATTTTGGTTATTCTGGTTTATATATTTATTTATGCATGGACACCAGCAGAGTACTCATTATTACATTTTTATTGAACGTATTCTTGTGACTGATCCGGTGACTGATGAGTACACCTAGTTCCAATGCACATATCTTCATTTCGAATTATGTAACTCAGAGACAATTTCTCTCAATAGCTTGCTGAGCCACCTTGAGCTTCCTCATGCGGCCAGCGGTGAAGGACAATATTTTGGATCCACATGTAATGTGTCGTAGTCTCTCAAATATTATGACCTTCCAGTCGAAGTATAACCTAGTCGGATAATTCGTCCTAGATAAACATTGCAATCAACAGCTTCAATCTTAGTGTTCCTGACAGTAAAAAAACGACGGGTTGCACTCCGGGAGTGCCGGCTGAAGTGAAAACTTGAATATTAATATTGTGTATTTTTGATATTTTGTAATGGTTAGGGAATCATTTTGCACGAATTGCTTTAATTATTAGTATAAAAGAACTATCATTAATGTGGTTGAATACAATATTTATTTATTGCGCTATCGAACACAAACATGAGAATTTTTATTACATTAAAAAGTTTATCTCTCAGAAATCAAGCGCAGGCATAAATTTTCGCCGCGCCGTAGAAAGAGAGGGGGATACTGCCTCTCCTACGCCGCGCCTGCTCTCTCTTCATCCGTCTTACGAATTTTCAATCAGGACACGTGACCTGATGCGAGTTTAACATTTTTTACCCATTAGAGAAAAAGTGTATAACGCCGCTAAAGAAGTTTTCACTTCAAAAAGCCTTTGCCGGTGCAAAAATTCTTTTTAAAGGATAAGGCATCTTCAATAAAATCAAAGTGCAGATGTGATATCACCCCTGAGGTCTTTGATGGAATGTCTATGGAGTAAAAACGGTCTCCGATTTTCTACACTCACCATACGAAACATAGCAGGATTAAGTTGCTATTTTAATCTGGTGTTCTGCGAGAGTGTGGTCTTTTCCCTGGTGAACCGATTCAATTAGTCCTACAAACATAATACATCTGCTGTGTCAACTACCATGTTGTAAAGGCGCTAATTGTTGACATGGACGTTACAAATAACCTTTTTCATGTCCATGTTAATTTCAGAAACATTTTAATATGTCGCAATAACGTATCCGCCGCTTGAAACATTTAAAAAGGTGGCGGTATAAAACGTGATCAAATGTCTAACGGGTGAGCATGAGTGACCAGCCTTGTTATAGTTCATGACATGGAAAAGGTTGTTCCGAAATAAGTTATCGGGAAAGCGTTTATCGCGTGTCGTAAATTGCGTATCGGCGTGGCTGATTAGTAAAACAAAAATACTCGTATATGCTCGTATTTGACTGACTGTGGAAAATGTCCAGATGTGTCGATTAAAGTAACTTACGTTATAGGTAATCAAACATTTTTGATTACTTGTACTTATTTTGTACGTGATAAGTAATCAAAAAAATTTTGATTACCTATAACGTAAATTAACGTTCCCCCCGGCATTGTACAGGTGATTATTTTATTTTGACAACAGCGCCGTCTACCGGGTTCAATTGTGAATCTGAACCATCCAGGAATCCCAATACACACGAAAAATTTTATCAAAATCGGTCGAGCCATTTTCAAGTTTTAGCGACACTAACGAACACCAATCTGATTTTTATTTATACGTATAGAGATTCGAGTTGATTAGAGTTGGTCATGTCCAGTCACTGGAGTTAGTCATGTTTATATCAAGTACGGACAATATCTCTAAATCAATTATTGACGGTGACGTTATTACTTTAGTTTCAAATCCAATTTTAAGATACTTCCCTTTCAGTTAAATTTGATCTAGTATATATTTAGCGGTGGTGGAAAAATATCTACCACCCCATCCCATCCCATGTGTATCTTTTTAATAACAACAAAAAAATGAAAAGCTGTGGTGGCAAACACAGATTTTCGTTTTAGACTACCTAATGTTGTAACTATGGCTAAATTCCCTTAATATCCCCTATGAGACCACATATAGGGGAGTCTATATTCAATTGAGAGTTTTTAATAAGATTTTAATGGTAATCTAGTATATTCCTTCATCACCGAATAGACTATAGATATGAACATAATACTGATGTGCGCATAATTCATCTCTATATAGTATAAAAATCGGTTGACGTCCATTAGTTTCACCAAAACTCAAAAACAGCTTGACCAATTTTGATTAAAAAATTTGAATGTGTTTGAATAAGTCCCTAGAAGGTTAAGATTCACATTTGGATACTGTAGGTGGCGCTGTTGTCGAGAAATCATCCGTGAGAGGGGGGGCAGATCTTTTTTTTATAAGATAGGGTGACCAACGAGCACACTGTCCACCAGATAGTAAGTGATTACTGTGGCCCATAGATATCTACAATGTAATGTAATCAAATGGCAGAAGCATTGTTAACCCCGAGGATTAAGATGAATACCTCGTTTCCTGTAAAAAGGGTCTCCAAAACACACCAGCGTTAAGCTAATATTTTACGCTGGTATTCTGTGAGAGCGTGGGTCTTTTTCGGTCTAACCGACCCATTTGTGCTACAAGTATACTACTGTATAAAAACCACTAGTAATATTGTTTAAATGATCTAAGACACGTACTATTCTTTTATTGAATTTGCAGATCAGCATAGATAAATCAGGTGCGGTGATACGCTAGATGTTTCTAAGTTTAAATTAGCTTAAACTGAAACTATAATATTTTACAATAAAATTCTTCAAATACATATTATAATTTGACTTTTTATAACTTTTAATTCGTGTAAATGAAATTTTAGCTCAGCATTAAAATGACACCAGGTCATTCAGGTCATTCATGTCAGTTCTTCTCTTGGTCTTGTTTTTGCGAACCGGAGTAGTTTAAATAAAATTCTGTAAACCTGTGAATTTACTTAAGTTTTATTTTTAATATTATTAATTTTATGTTCTAAACTGTTTTCCCACTATGTAACCCTTTATACTAGAAACGAGGCATTTCGTCTTAGTTCTCAGGGATGAAAACGCAACTTCATTTTCATTCTAAATGATATATATGATGATAGAACTAGATGTCTATGGGCCACAGCATCCAAATACCATTAGGTTGTGTGCTTGTTGCTCCCCCATATTCTATTAAAATTTTGTAATACCTAATCCTAGTTCAATCTCGTAAATGAATAAACACTTCAATGCCTAAAGTTTTTCTTTGTGCTTGTGAATTTTCTGTGTGCCTGATTTGATGAGATGTTTGAAAGAAGGTGTATTAAGTTAAAAATAACAAATATAACTTAACGACTTCAACTAAGACCCCGAATTATTTTATTCATATTACTTCAGTATCCTTGATAATGACTATTATACACTTATTGTTTTTGTGATAACCCTTATAGTATTGGAGGCACGTCATATATCAATGATGAAAGTATATCTTCTTTAAATATTACAAATATATCACAATCATAAGTGTATCTATCGGGTGAAATGAAGTCCTTTTGTTTTTTTTCCATGGCCTTTTTTAACCATTTTATGCCAGTACTTAAGTAGTATCCCACCTCAGAATAGGTAGTAATGTAGCCGTCGTTGGCGAAGCACACTGACATAGATATACAAAGGCATCTATATTCACTCCTACTTTGAAAGCACCTACGTTATAGTCGGATGGAAAGATAGGTGCTGGTTGATGATTCCACTCCATTACTGTACGCAATACGAACGATTTAGCAAACCGTTTGGTTCAAGTTCGTGGCATCTCGACGATAAAGGGGCAGAAACTGGCATCTACCACGATACCTACAGTACTAAATGGGATGATGGATTCCCTTATGTTGCCACCAAATGGCAACATGTATGGATGCGAGGAATGGTGGAATACTTTCTTGTATATACAAAATGACATAATAAAATGATTGTTTATATTTAAGAGAGTACGCAATGAATTGAACTATATTTACGGAATTTTAGCCTTTTGGTATAAACTTTTAAATTCCTGACATTTACAGCGTCATTGAGTCACGGGAAGACAAAATGTTTAATGTCCTGTTATCATGGTTAACAAAAGCTTCCTAAAGTCTTTTAAATATCAATTTTAGGTCAGATCAACGCAGCTTACTGTTACGAGCTCGAGGTTCGTGACAATAAAAACTGCCGATTGAATTACCAAAATTAACATTTTTATTACCGAACACCAATTAAAACTTAAAAGACACTAATATTTAATCACACTGATTCACTATATTTCGCTCCGAA
>DWHP01007278.1:0-11024 GCA_018247895.1 Parnassius honrathi
GGACGCCTACAAAACGGCCATTTTGGAGACCCCAACTTCCGAATGGAATGGTTGCTTCAATGATTGGTTCCATCGTAAGGAAAAATGTGTCAAATTTCGCGGAGAATACTTCGAAAAGCAATAAATATATTTTTAAATAGTAGTGTTGTGTCACTTCATTGATTCCCGAGATTTTTAGTGCCGCCCTCGTATGTAGGGAACGCAACAGTTAAGTCAAAACAAACTTTCAAAAAATAAAAATATAATTTAGTAGCAGTTAAAGATTTGGCTGTAAAATTTTTTATCAAGCACAAAAAAGGCCGTTTCCAGGTCATAAGTAAACGGCATTTATACGACGCAATGACACGAGTATTTCCACTACTACAACGTTTAACGTTTCATTTCATCCGTATTTGATTGTAAAGAAAAAACGCGGGAAATACGTTGACGCATCTGTCAACGGCAATTGTGATTGATTGTTTAAGATCATATGTAAAGAATGAGTGTTTTATTCGTTCGTATTGTTTTAAGAAAAAAAAAAAGCTTACGCTAAAATAAATTTTTAGTACATAATGTTGTAATTAAACGTTTACTGAGCACAAACTTCAAATTTTTGTTGCTGAAGATAGGTCTTAAAACACGGTCCAGAGCCGCTTGCATCCATTAACTTCATAATGCGTGGTTTCCCATGTCGTATCTCTATACATTGGAAACATACTTTAGCTTTTTTCGCCATCTTCTATACTTTGACAAATAATAGATTCAAAGATATTATATTATTTAAAAAAAATCTTGGCAACCGCAAAAAACTACCAGGAACGGAAATAAACCCTAACACCAGATAACGTAGAAGATACCAATCAATAATAAATTACTTCATCATAATTATATTCTACTTAGTAGAGCTAGCTACACTGCAGCTATATTATGGTTGTAGTACGAATGGGTTGGCTCGATCGGAGAAGGACCACACTCTCACAGAATACTAGTTTAAAATAACAACTTAATGCTGCTGTGTTTCGTAAGGTGACTGTAGAGAACCGGAGGCCCTTTTTACTGGAAACGAGGCATTCCATTTCCATCATAATCCTCAGGGATGACAAGGCATCAGCATTTTGATTATTAATTAAAGATAAATGCAGATGTCTATGGGCCACAGTATCCACTTACCATCAGGTGGACTGTGTGCTCGTTTGTAACCACCATTATATAAAAGTTATTATGAAAATTTTCTCATTTTTTACGTAGTATCTCAATCAACAGTTAGGCGTGTAGTGGCGATGTAGATTAAAATATCCACTTCCCCATACGATCCCCTGGGTGTCGTAAGAAACGATACACGACAGAGGGTAATTACACCAGGAGACAAGCAGCAGCGTTTTCCTGATAACAGCTGAATATAAATAAAAAACTGCCGTTGCCAAACCGCTTGCCAATTGTAGTAACTATGCAAAATCTCCTTTGTACTGCTATCTGTGAGGTAGACCTATGTTTAGCAGTGCAATTTTTATACGCTGTAATGGCACTACCCCGAATGAGTTCCCGCCTTGTTGTGGCGTGGGAGGGGTGGGGGGGCTTAGTAGTCGTGGTTTGGTCACCCGCGGTAAACAAAGAGAAACCCACATGGCTCGCCCGAGGTGTGAAAGGCCGGCCAGACGTGGCCACTTCGAGTGGGCTTGGTGAGCCCACTTTGGATGTGTGCGGAAGAGGAGTGTTGGTATGGCAACGCGCCACTCACTCTATCCTCAGCGACTCAAACGGGGCCGCAATGACGATGCAGTGGTGGTGTAACTGTGGGGAAGAAGAGTGTCGGTATTGCGAGGCACTGCTCTCCATACCCTCTGCAGCCGACTCTTGGTTCGCGGCGGAGCCGTAGACCAGATCCGCCGCTAGAGTCAGGAAGGCTAGTGCCCCTGAGTGCTCGTTTTTCCTGGCCCCATGACCATTACGCTACGAGCACGGAGGCGTCCGTTGCACAGGTGTAGTTGAAGGCCATGGAGGAAGAAGCACCATGTGTTCTGGTGCGTCTTACCTGAGATGGGGGTGGAGTCGTCCTCTCCCAAGGAGGACCCGCCGTGGGGCGGCCTGCGCTGGTGGGGCCGCGGATGTGTGCAAAAGTGTTCCCGTGGCCTTGCCAATATGCGATGAAGGTAGAACACCGTGGGGTTTTAGTCGGAGCGAGTTTGACATAACTCGTCAACCGCGAGGCGGGTACGCGTAGGCATTTCCCCATGTTAAAAAAGGATGTAATGGAAATCACCACCATCAAAACTTGATTGTTTTTCAATTTAGATTTTAATCATTAAAAATATGCAAAATTACAGGTTAATATTATTTGATCAAAAGTAAGTATGACATCATTTATTGGTATTCTCATCAATAAACATTAATTTTGACGGTTCAACCGATTAAAAAAAATCTATTCTAATGAACCAACCACAGACGAGAACGAATGATGAATGCGAATGAATAACAAAACGGTTTTTGAGATGGTTATTTTGTTATCAAATTAAGAAAATAACACATTACAGTAAACAACACTCACGCCTGTTACCCAGAGAGTAGGCAAAGACTACGGACTTCTATTTGGTATGATCCTGTCACACCCATTCCCGCCCCTTTCACGACCGTACACACACACAACACACACTTAATAATAGAAAACGATCATTATCATCATCACAGCCTATAAAGTCCACTGCTGAACATAGGCTTTCCCCATAGATTGCCTCATAGAGACTTTGCCATAGTTGACACGCTTGGCGAGCGGGTTATAATATGATAACGTTTTATGATGATATTGTGAACAGAGTGCAAGAGGCTCGTTGTTATAAGAATCCCAGTTTCGAAACCCAGGTCGGACCAAAAACAGTTCTTGAGTTTTTCTGTCAAGAAATTCTCAGTAAGTAGAGCTAGAGAAAGATGAAGTATAGATATTATTATACGATAACGTTTTATGATGATATTGTGAACAGAGTGCAAGAAGCTCGTTGTTGTAAGAATCCCGATTTCGATACCCAGGTCGGACTAAAAAGAGTTTTTGAGTTTTTCTGTCAAGAAATTCTCAGTAAGTAGAGCCCGGAGTTAGGCAGTTGGCGGTATCACACTTCTATAACTCGGAGTTGGTTCCACGTGTGATCTCTCTCCGGTTGCGTGAAATAACGGTACAGAGTGCACCCCGCGTTTGCGCATACACTCGTGCATCTGAACCCTGTCCTTCGCTGATGGTCATTCTCGTGACCGGAATTTGCTTTGGAAAACAATTACTATTACTAATACTAGCATCCCGACGTGCCGGTCGGTAAAATGTATTCTTAATTTTTACCAACTTCAAATATCGCCAATTTGGCCGACAAACTTCCGTCCAGCGCATCCCTTGCCGCAATAGTAACTGTTACAGCCTATTAAAGTCCACTACTGAACGAAGTCCTCCCCCATAGGTTGTCTCGTAGGAGAGATAATTGTCACAGTCGCCACGCTTGGCAAGCGGCTTGGAATCCGCAGTTTTTTTATGTTTGGTCGTTATTAGGAAGACGCTGCTGCCATCGTCTGATCACTCTCGCTCTGTCGCGTCTTCCGACACCCACGGGATTGTATGCATGCATATTCTTACATCGACACCACACGGTTGGTCCCTTGCCGTAAGTAAGAAATAAATTCTGGCACATGCCGCTTTTTATCATCACGCGAAACAAACAAAACACCGCTACGTTTAATGTCTTATTCATGTACTTGCCGTTGCCAGAGCTCTTTAACCGCATTTCTATCACGTGATTACCGTAATACTGGCATTTATTTCGGTGAATTGTTTACGCTGAATCTAAACAGATGCAAACAAACTTCATTTATATCGAAAATAAAACGAAGTTCATCCGTCTTTATTCTGTGATGTTAGCTTATTTGGCTTTTAGAGCTCCATCTAATGCAGCTGTTCTAAAAGAAGAGTAAAGCAATAATGATGGTGATGATGACAATGATAATGGTAGTTTATGATTTGGTTTTGTTAGCAATCATCATGTCCCATCTGTGAAAATATAGTGGACGTGACATCCATTACAGCTTATAAAAGTCCATGGTCGAACATAGGCCCTCCCCATAGGTTGCCTCATAGGGGGTTAAATGTTGCTCCCAAGTTTTAAGTCCATTCGTTATTCTCAATTTTTCTCGTTTTTTTTATAGGAGAAGGATGAGAAAAGAGCACACAGTCCACCTGATGATAAGCGATTGCTGTAGCGCATACACATCTACATCTATCCTCAATTACAAATCAAAATACAAATGCGTTACCACCAGTGAGGACTAAGATGGAATGCCTCATTTCCAGTAAAAAGGGTCCCCGGTTCTCTACACTCACCATAAGAAACACAGCAGCATTAAGCTATTTTACGCTGGTATTTTGTGAGAACGTGATCCTTCCCCGGTCGAGCCCACCTTCGTGCTACAACTATACTACTAATATGGCTGCAATACGGCTCTACCTTGTACATACCACGTTGTTCCTGCATTTGATCTTTCTCTGATTTTGTCGGGTTGCCGTCCCATCGGATTACGAGAGTGAGGGAATAGAGGATGCACTTGTGCTTGCGCACACAGTAATGTAATATAATCCAGTCCTGCGCAGATACCCAGTCTCCGGTAAGCAAGACTACCTGTTGCCGCCGTGTCCGAAATTTGGTCGGCGTGAAGAGAATTAGGAGTTACTTTGCGAAAATTATTATTTTAAAGCACGATCTGCGTTAAAAATAAAAAGGTGTAGGCAAACTGGTTATGGAAAAAACACCTCCTTTCTCACATCTTTAAAATAAATATGTTTCTTTCATTTTTATTTCTTCTATATTGGATAATTCCTTGAAGGAAAAATACTTTAAAATCACGAGACTTTAAAGGCCATTTATCAAATTATAAGACGATATCGGCAAGTTATTGCTTTTGTGACAAAACGAAACATACTCTGCACATTTTTACCCAAATTGGGGTCAGAGAGCAATTGTTCAAAACCTGCCAAGGTTCGAATATAACAACGTTCGACAAAAACGTGTTGCTACACAAAAACACGTACGAATGATTAGGTGATATCTTCATACATTATATATTAGTGATACCTGTATAATAATAATATATAATAATAATAATCTTTATTTGCAAGAATATGGTTGTACAATGGTGTTCGAGTATGATTTGTTCTACATATTTTACCTCAGTGGTGTGCAAATATTAATAGTCAAGTACCCGTAACTTATACAACAATACTTATCGATTTTTTAGCAACACAATTTTTTTTAACATTACTCAGTTGATTTGATGATTAATTAATTATGCAACAGTGTCAGAAAAATAAATTGCCAATAAGATGTATAAGTATTATTATAGCTCAATGTCAAATATTATTAAAATGTATACACATTAAAGTACATTGTGTTGTACGCTATACCGTTTTTCATAATGAGCAAAAACATTGAGTTCGACTTGATGGGAGCACTCCCGTGCCCCCAGATAAAGCATGCGACGCAATGTACTTTAAAGTAACTGTCATTATTGATCTCATACCTAGCGAATAGGCCTCCAGATCGTGATTTTATGTGGCGGGGATTCCTTTACACTACAAGAATAAAATACGCATCAAATATTTTTTGTATAAAAAATATTAGTAATCTTATTAATTAACATTACTAATATTCCTTTAAGCCACTCCTGGTAAGCTTGAAACGCTTGTGTTAAGAATGGTTCACGGCTGTAGTCAAATGGCGGATTCGAATCCACGATCTTTTGAGTTCGCGATATGCGCCCTGCCATTATGCTACTGTCGCTTCAAAATTAATCACAAGGTTTTATTTACCTAAAGAGGCAATTTGAACAAAAGTACCAGGATGATCTGATAAGTTTCCGACCTCAACGTAAAGATGCCAGCACTCGTCAATAAAAGCTAATGAGTTGTTGCATCTTTCTAATGAAGTTGTGCATCTTTTGAAATTTATGCATTAAAATTTCAGATATTTTGAACTCGTTATTGTTATATGAGAGTCGTTAAAGTGAGTCGATGCGAGTTTTTTTGTGAAAATAGTGAATGAGGATCAAACCGTCAATAAATTTTTGTTTTTGAAGGGCAATACGCCTAGAAAAATCAAGGATGAGTTGGACTTTGTGTATGGGAACTATCATTTACCACTGTGAAATTTTGGGTAGCTTAATTTAAACGTAGCCGAAAGAGCTTGGGTGACGATCAACGTTCGGGTCCAAAAACTGCAACTACTGACGATAACATCGCTAAAGCTCACCAAATGGTGCTAGACGACCGCCGAATCAAAGTGAGAGAGATAATAAAGGTTATAAAAATGCCTGAAGAACGTGTTTATCAGATATTAAATCAAGATTTTGGCATGAGAAAGTTGTCAGCGCGTTGGGTGCCAAGTTTGCTCACGTTAGACGTAAAACGTGTTCGAATAAACATTTCCAACGCTCTGCTGGCCCAGTTTAGGCACAATAAATCCGAGTCTTGGTGCCGATTAATTACTGAATATGAAATTTGGATACAACATTATACGCTCGAAATAAAATTAAAGTCAAAACAGGGGATTGCAAAGGAGGTACCGGCTTCAAAAAAGCAAAAACTGTCTTTTCGTCCGGATAAGTAGTGGCGACTGTTTTTTCTTGGGATAGACGTGGAGTGATAGACATAGAGGAACATACTACGCATCATTACTTGACAAACTGAAGACAGAAATTGCGGAAAAACGGCCACATTTGTACAAAAAGAAAATCCTGTTTTACCATGACAACGCGCCGTCTCACACCTCATCTGTTACCATGGCTATAAAGTCCATGAATTACGGTTTGAACTGCTTGACTTACCAGATCTAGCCCCAAGCAACTTCTCTTTATTCCCCATCTAAAAATTGTGCTCGGAGGACAAAGATTTTCAACGAGGAGGCAATCGACTCCGTGAACAATTATTTTGCGGGGAAAAACGCCGAGTACTATTTGGACGGGCTAGAGAGATGGCAGCAGGAGTAGAAAAATAGAAATAAATACTAAGAAAAAATGTATCTTTGTAGAGTCGGAAACTTTTCAAACCACTCACGTAATATCAGAAAATACGAATATATTAAAGCGAGCTTTTTATCGTAAACGGCTTCAAACCAAATAAATAGCCTATTTATTTCAAAACCAATTAGGCGGCTTATTTCAAACTTCGCAAGTTCAGGCGCCGTCGATAATTGCTGTATTCAATGAGCTATAGAACTTTCCTTCCCCAATGTTTGCTATATAAATTTAATAAATAAAAGAAAATTGACTCAAATACGAATCGCAGATGCCGTACTTAGGCAAGCGTAGTGTAGGTGCCCTCTTGCTATCTAGGAGATGATCAGTATTAGGCTGCCGGCAACTGAATGCGTGAAACCCGAGATAAGGTTTCATTAACTTGGGATAACCTTATTTAATAATATCGCCTCCATTTACAATATATAAACTACCTAGATTTGTACACAGGTATCTGCCGAGTTAAAATTTATCAGGTAGATCTTGGGATATTTTTTATAGGGATGAAGGTGATAACAAGCATACAATCCCGATATTAAGTGGATTTTGTAGCCCGTAGATACCCATATCTGCTGTCGATAATAGTGACTGGTATATTTTATTTTATTTTATGCATGGTAGAGCCATGCTGAAGCTATATTGGTAGTATAGTTGTAGCACGAGTGGGTCGGCTCGACCGGGGAAGGATCACGCTCTCACAGAATACCAGCGTAAAATAGTAGCTTAATGCTGCAGTGATTCGTATGGTGAGTGTAGAGAACCGGATACCCTTATTACAGGAAACGAGGCATGCATCTTAGTCCTCAGGGGTGACAATGCATCTGCATTATGATTCGTAATAATCGAGGGTAGATGTAGATGTCTATGGGCCACAGCAACCATTTACCATCAGGTGGACTGTGTGTTGTCACCCTATCCTATATAAACAAATACTAAGTCCAGATTCTTTGTCACAGATTCGCTGTCCACGTATGAGTATAAAACACAGCAGCATTACGATTACGCTGCTATTTTAAGCTACTTTTCTGGACGAGCGTGGTCCTTTCCCGGTCAAGCTCACTCATACGTGCTGCAGCGCTCAACTCAGACAAAAATATGCCAAATTTTGTCACATGGTTTGCTACACTAATGGATTGTAGTTTTGTGAAATATTTAATTATAATAATTACGGATAAAATATCTTTTTTATAAGAAGTTACACTATGTTACGTGATTCTGTATTTGTTTTACTTCTGAAGGACTTGGCCGACCGAGGTCATATTCTATACTTGTTTTGTCGAGACTATGATTTACAGTTACGGTAAGATCCAATATGTGGCTCTTTAGTTAAGTAGTTAGCAAATTCAATATTTATGGATCAAAATTACTCCAATTGACAATAACAATTGGTTTAAGTATCAAAAAGAGAATCATACATCTGGATCAGGTAGGTGGCGGTGCGGCCGAACATAACATAAAACATAAACATTCACGACTGTCACCCAGAGGGGTAGGCAGAGACTACAGACTTCCATTTGGCACGATCCTGACACAACCTCTCTCGCCTCCTCCACATTCATATACCTCATGCTCGTCCGTTAAGGGAACTCCTAATAAAGCCGGTTTTCAACATATCGCCAATTTGGTCGATAAACTTTCGCCTAGTGCGTCCCTTTCAGACTCTTCCATTCACTTCTGCAACGTAAATTTGCTTTGTCACTCTTTCCTCATTCATTCTTTCTACATGACCAACCCACCGAAGCATTCCTTTCTTAATCCTGGTTCTGGTAGTAGTGTTAACATCACTGTTAGTAATTTTAAAGAAAATAAAAATAAAACGTAAATGAATATAAATTGAAGTTCTGACGTGTTACATGTTTTCCTATGAAATTTCTCAGAGTTAAAAATTTTCAATTTTCCTGCTAGCTAGTCTTCATTAAGGATGGAAATAAGTAACATTGAAGTACAGTTTAATGGAAAGTCGTAAAGCTCTCGGAATTTTAATGATCTCCTTTAAAAGTTTAAGATCCTTTGAAAGCAGAGCAGCACGTAGGTGGAGTCCTCCTTTTACATTTTAAACAGAGCGCTTAAGTTTTAGAAAAAAAAAGCATACAATATAAATGCGATTGATATAGATTATATGATTTATAAAGATCAATATATGATAATGTACGTAGTTTGTACAATTATTATAGCTATAGTATTGTAAATTTTATAAACCACGGAAACTAAGTGACTGCAAGCATAATTTGAAGCAAGCTCTGATGGCTAATCTCGCTTTCATATAGCCGTTAAAATCCTATTAAAATATCAATAGTTAAAAGTAAAGTAATAAAGTTACAGCCTATACACATCTTACTGCTAGGCACAGGTCTTCTATCATTTCTGAGGTTTTAAGGCAAGGAAATGTCGCCGCGCTACACCAATGTTCGTTGGCGCACTTCAAATGTCTTCGATTTTTCTTTTCTTATTTCTCAGACATGCAGGTTTACTCATGATGCTATTCCTTCACCGCCGAGCACGTGGTTAATCAGCACTTAAAATTGCAATCAACAATTTTATTGGCGCCGGCGGGAATCGCACCCGGGTTGCTCGCGTACTGTAGTGTAATGATGAGTTGTGGCACTGGGTGCCGCGGGTTCGAATCCCGCTCGGAACAAATATTTGTATGGCCTACAAATAATTGTTCCGTGTCTGATTGTTTGTCCTCGTGAAATTTATGTATATAAACTTCCTCTACGGTACAGGAAAAATCTTAGTGTGGGGGGAGGGGTAACGTTTAAAAAAAGTACTAAGATGGAATGTCTCATATATTTTGTTATGCTGTTCCTCTATAAGCTTCAGAACGGAATACAGCAGTACGGACATTGCTATTTAGGCAGCAGGAATAATACAGAGTAAATAACGTATGCAAGGTCTATCGAGCTTAATTCAAAAGATAATAAAGTAGAAGAATAATTAAAAACTAAAAACAAAAATGCAAATACCAATGAACATTGCATAGAAGCTCATAACGCTCAGGATTTTTAATTAAAACTCTTAAGTACCGGTTTTTTACTATTCAGGCCACCAGTGTAACTCATTTGCATTTAATTTTTTTATAAAGGAATGTTATAGTTACCGTATATTACAGCTAAACGAAGCTTGAAATTTTTCCATCGATAAGTTAATTACTACTTTGTTTAAAATTTCATTTAAAACTCATTTAGGTAACTGGCTTCAAATAGGCTTTTAGGAGCAATCTAAGTCGATTATTTAAGCGTTTTTATTTTCATTAATTTATTAGAACCTTATTAAGAGACTAGGGGTGACAAAAGAGCACAGAGTTCACCTGATGGTAAGTGGATACTGTGGTCAATACAACCAGTAAATGCAGATGCGTTGTCACCCCTGAGGACTAGGATAGGATGCCTCATTTCCAGTAAAAAGGATATCCGCTTCTCTACACTCACAATACGAGACACAATAGCATTAAGCTACTATTTTACGCCGGTATTCCGCGAGAGCGTGGTCCCTCCCCGGTCGAGCCGACCTATCCGTGCTACAAGCATTATATAGTTGTAGCGTGAATCTACCACGTAAATAAGCCTATTAAATTTGTCCCATAGTTTGCCAGAGAGGGGAAGGTGAGAGGGGGGGGGGCGGAGATATTTGCCCTAATTTCCACGGCAACCGCATTTTTATTTTATAGTTGTTATTAGAAAGGCGCTGCTATCTATTTCCGCGTTTGTTTTCCTCTGTCGCCTCTTACATATCGTATGGTAGTATATGGGATAGTAGATTTTCTTACGCCGCCATTACGCGGCATAATATGGTTAGTGCAAGGATAAGATTACTGTGCCTACAAACCTCTGCCCAGCGTGACCTACTACTACTCTACTACTCTAACTCTAACTGCTCAAAATAATAAAAAAGTTTGGTGGCGACTATGTATAACAAAAATCCCCCCAAATGAAACGATCTATAGGATAGGTTGTTATGGTATGTTTAGCAGTAGGCTTTTAATATATACATACATACATATATAT